>CM053026.1:543793215-543972017 GCA_028564925.1 Lithobates sylvaticus
ATGGGGAAATTACCCAGAGAACTGATAATCGGGAGGCTAAAACATAAGGGTTTTTAGAACTTTTAAACTGGACTGATGTTTCTGATAAGTGCTGAATTTGATGGGTAATTATGTGTAATTGTATGTAATTGAAAGTGCACCTGTTGGAGTACTATTAATGTTATCTGGTATCCCAACAGTCAGTTGATGAGCTGTGGATGGTTGCTTATATACAAGCAAGGTGTTGATATTTGTGAACAGAAAAATACATTATTAGCATAAAACCCTTGAAAAGTCACCTTGTCTTTTACATTTTTATTTGTGTATATGCATGTAAATGTGGTTACCTTAGTAAAGTAAACCTATGGACAAGTAAAAAGTTTTAATCTGCAATTAACTTTTTTTATTGAAAAATTTTAAGGAACATTAATAGTCACAGGGACTTATACACTTGTACATTTGACTGTTAAGGAGGTAGCATATGCATGTATATGGTGTTAACACACCAAAGAGTTTGTGAATCCAGGATGCAATAGGTGTGCATGTGGGTGAAACGTGGTCTGCATCTGTTATTTACTTATATAGTAACCTGGAAGCAGTGGGTGGACTAGATATAGTAACCTGGAAGCTGGTTGCTTTTGGCATTACAGTGTGCCTTGCGTTTTTAGGGGCCCTCGTGCATACTAAGAGAGATCAGGAGGGGGTGCAAGAACCTGGTACTGCCTCCTGTTAAACGTAAACTGATTATAACATAGTTTACACATAGCTCCCTATGCTGCTTTGGAGCAATGTCCCTCTGTCCCTCTTTCCTCCTCATTTGTCCCTCATTTTGGTTTGATCTATATAGTTGTATATAAAATGCACTATTTATCTTTCAAAAAGTGTTTCCCAGTTCTAAACATTTCACCCAATTTCTAAATTTCTGAATTTGTATTGTCAAAAGCCATAGTAAAGCAATAATAGTGGTAAAAAAAGGCACTTGTGGATTTAACTAATTTTTTTTTTTGTATAATTCTCCTTTGAGGGTGTGTGTCCTATGCCTACATACTTTTGCTAATAGGTGTCCCTTGTTCCCATCTCAAAAAGTTTTGAGGTATGTTTACATATCCACAGGTTTAGTTTAAAGCAAACCTGTATTCAATACAAGTTACTTACTTATATTTAAATGGTAAGTTCATCTTTACAGAAAAATCTGTAAAGCCCCATACACACGGTCGGACAATCCGTCGACCAGGTCCGTCGGATCATGTCAGTACACACGGTCGGACAAAGTTGTCGAAAAATCCGATCATTCTGAACGTGGTGACGTTTGGTGTAAACTTACGTACACTTTGTCCGGTCGGACACCCTACACACCTCACCAGGTTGTCCCCCCTAAGACTTTGTCCCGGTACACTGTCCGCTGACCTATAGCACAGTGATCACCCGACCGTGTGTAAGGTGAACTTACACAGGACACCCTCCTCACCCCCCCTCCGGTCCCGCTGACCTATAGCACAGTGATCACCCGCTAGGAGACATCGGGTTGCTGCCTCAGCAGTCCGGGGCCTAGAAATCGTAGAAATCCCCCGCAACTTGATGTCCAAAATGCACCTCGCCAGGAGGTACGTTTAGGAGCATTCTAATTGATCAGAGCCGGACAATCAGAACCCATGTAGCCCGTCCTGTCACTGCAGGCAAAGAGGAGAGAAAGCCGCAAGGATTCCAAATTCCCAGACCAGTACAGCGGCGATACGATCTGTCAGTGTGGGGGAATCGCTGATCTTCAGGTTAGGGGGGATGGGGTCCAGTATAAGTTCACCTTACAGATTTTCTGAAAAAAAAATGAACTTACACTTTAAAGATTCTTGACAGACACCCAATGTGCCTATCCGTACCTTTACTACTTTTCCCTGCAGCCTTGATCTGCTATTTGATCCCCAATAAAAACCCAGATCTACAAACGTTGGGGGCCAAATATGACTGTCATCAACAATAACAAACAAACACTTGATATAGTGTATAAATGGCTTATTGTTAGACCAAACACTGTCATATTGGGGGCAGGGGGTAGGTCATGCTTACACATGTGAAAATACAAAGCATGGCTAGTATTTGCAAATGATTCTTGAAGGCTATAGTGGAAGTATAGGGCATAAGAAGAGCATAGGCAATGTAGATGTAAGCACATTAGTGTTATTGATAACAAGCTTTACTTTTTCTGTATTAAACCTTTAGTGAGAATGTACTTTTATGTGCAACTGTATTAAAAGATAGCCCTTATTGATGTTTGTAATCATATATGTACATGTATATACATATACTGTCAGTGCCAGAAAATTCATTTGGCAGCATAAGCAGTAGTCTAACGCACTAGGCTGGTGAGACGATATATTTTTTTTTCAATGTCCCATTGCCGTAACATAGTTTCAGCACTTACACTAGTACCAGCCAGATGCTGTATTGTTTATTATTTTCAAAATATTACATATCACTGCATTCATAGGGGTGTATTTATTAAAAGTGCATAGCAATTCGTCCAATAAAAGTGCACGCACGTTCAGTGTGTGTGATTGGGGCAAAACACGAGGCTATTGCCTGTGCTGGACTAATGTTTCTAATTGATTCAAAACTGAAGATACATAATTTGGCCACTAGATGGTGCTAAGTACCATAGGAACTTCCTATGATACCTGGCAATAGCTAGTGACCAAATGTGGTATTTTCAGTTTTAAATTAGGAACCTTAGAAATTAGGAATTAGGAACATTAATTAGTCCAGCACAGGAAATACTATAACAACATTTGTTTTTTGCCACATTCACACATAACGAATGTGCCTGTACTTTTACTGGGTAAATTGTTATGCAATTTTTTTATAAACACGCCCCTTAATAGCCTGGTGCCAATAGTGAATATCCATTGTTTCATCCATGGAGCTACCTATCATCTTCCTCTACTTTCAGTTACAATTTGGGACTCAAATAAAGGATGATATAATAAATGAAATGTAGGTCTGCAAATTCAGATTTGAATGGTTTTGACCTGGTTTTTAGACAGTCAGAGCATTACATTTGTTGTTCATTGATATTTACAGCCAATTGTTTCAGTACCAATGATTCAGAATGTGACGCAGGTCCAGATAGTGAAACTATAAAAAATATTACACATACATATCTGTGGTCATTACTCAACCATGTCTGGACCACTTTGGCCTAACCTCATGGCTAATTTAACAAGTTTAAGCTGGATGACTGACTAGTTATACAGCTGGTAAACACACAACATTATCTAAACAAATGTAACATGTTACATGAACATTTTTGTATATACCAAACTGGCATAGTATTAATATAATCACTGGAAAAACTTTGTGAGTTTGTGTGGATATATTGGTATATATACATGGAATAGATCAAGAACTTATTAAATCTAAATGTATTTGAGAATAAAGTTTTTATTATAGGGACAATATTTTATTGCACACTACAGATTACAGTCTGAGTAATCTTGTTATAATGTGGTCATGGGAATTTACAAATATACATGCTTATGGCAAATGTCTGTATAAGGCCACATATTTTTAATTTGATTCTAATTAATTTCTTTAAATTTTACAAAAGAAACCGTATCCAGCAAATAAATTACATCTTTCATACTTAAAGGGGCTGTGTCACAATTTAAAAAAATGCAGATAATATCACCAAAAAAAAAAAAAATCAAGAATTTGAAATGCCTACTTGCAGCGTTCTTCTTTTCCATAAACATTTTTCTCAATTGCAATGTGCCTTTGAACTTATTAGCAAATTTGACGTCTTCAAGAAGAGTCAATTATCTAGCACATCCCCCTCCTTCTTGCAAGTCATAGCCCTCTCTTCTTCTGGGAACATATAATTACAGTATGTGCTGGCCCAGCTTCCCTGCCCGAACCCTTCACCCTAGATACATTTTTATGTAGCTGCCAGAAGAGGACTGAAGGGGAATCCTTTAGAGAAGGGGTCTCAAACTGGCGGCCCTCCAGCTCTTGCGAAACTACAAGTCCCATGAGGAATTTCAAGGCTGACAGGCAGAGGCATGATGGGACTTGTTGTTTTGCAACAGCCAGAGGACCGACAGTTTGAGACTCCTGCTCTAGAGTGTAACTAGAGTGACAGCTCTCAGCTTGCTGGGAGTGCTAACATCACATCCAAGATGGCGATACCCAGGAGCAATCACAGGGCTTTTGGCGGCCTAGCCAAGAGAGACCCCTTATGGTAAATAAAATTAATTCTTCCATACACACAACATGAAAGGAGAGGGAATAACTTTAAATTAAGGAAAATCTTCTCTTACACAATTGTCACCTGAACAGTCTACATGATTGGTAGATTTCTCTTCTAATCCTATTCTGGCAACAACTGAAATTTTTTGTTTTTTCTCTCTCACTTTCAATAGATTTTCCTTCCACTTTTCAATAGGGTGAATCTGCCCAATGTAGACACAAACAGCTATAAAAACATGATTAGGGTTTTAATCCTTGCTTACTCTATAAAAAAAAAAAAGGCTATATAGAAACAGA
The DNA here is from genome assembly GCA_028564925.1 of Lithobates sylvaticus. NCBI lineage: Eukaryota > Metazoa > Chordata > Amphibia > Anura > Ranidae > Lithobates > Lithobates sylvaticus. The sequence goes on from CM053026.1 coordinate 543,797,731, forward strand.
CACAAATTTCATGATTAGTGTCAGAAATTATAAATAGTAGTCAAATAATACATTATTCGAACATTTAGTCAATTTAAACCCTCCATTGGGAAAGCTGAGGTTGGCCAATATTAACCTGAATAGCAAGGAAAACACATTATCAATTAAAATCTGGAAACTCTAATCTACTGCCAAGGGATAGCAATTTAATGTTCTACAGTTATAAAAGCAAGTAGAGCACAAAATAAATAAGGCAGTTAAAATAATATATGAAGGGTACTGAAAAAAGGCTTCTAGTCTCGAATAAGCTTAAGGAATGTGCCAAGCTTTGTTGAGCTTAACACCTAACGATTTGCCTGATTTTCTTGATATTGCTGTATACAATAGAACTATTTAATGGTGTGTGTATATATGCAGCAATAAAGAAACCAGGTTCAACATTACAAAACATAAGGTGATGTCAGATAAGTGAATCAATTTCCAAGTCAGAAAATATTGTGAAAAACGTAAATGCCACCTTTGTTGAAAGACTTGAATTTGCAATTCCTATAGAATTGCAAATGGATGAAGATCCATTTTAAAGTGTTACTAAACCCAGTAATATGAAAATAGTTCATCCACCCATAACCCCCCCCCCCCCACAGTGCCCACAGTTTATAAATCTTTTTTTTTACATTAAAATACTGCCACTATATACCTTTTTGGATGATCTGTATACCATGGTTACATAATAAACTGCACACTTTCTCCAGTGCTGAGAGTTCAGGTAGGAGGAGATTTCCACTGCAGCCTATATACACGCCCACATGCGTGATGTCAATATCATGTGACCTGGCTAGCTTTGAGAACAAGTAAATGTTCTCTCCAGCATAAAAGACACAACTAAGCATGTGCAGGTCGGCTACCCTGCCTGTGTTAGCTGGCCTTCCCCAGAAAGACAGTGCAGGAAAGGGAGGATCTATGTGCATACAGGATAAAACAGCCTTTTTACACAATGCAGAGGATTAACCCCTGAAGTTCCACAGTAAGTATAACAAGCATGCTATGCTGCATATACAGACTGCTTTTACTGTTGTGGGTTTAGTAACACTTTAACCACTTGCCGACCAGCCGCCGAAATTATACTGCGGCAGGTCGGTACAATCCGCAAGCTGTCGTAGCTATACGTCGGCTCCTTTAAGCTGGATAGCAGATGCGCGCGCGCCGCCGGCGCCCACTGCACTCGAGGGGTGCCGATGCTCATGACCGGCGGTCGCGATGACTGCTGGCCATTAACGAGTAATCTTGTTATAATGTGGTCATGGGAATTTACAAATATACATGCTTATGGCAAATGTCTGTATAAGGCCACATATTTTTAATTTGATTCTAATTAATTTCTTTAAATTTTACAAAAGAAACGGAAGAAAGGGCACGAGAGGCAGAACAGGGACGTGTGTGTGTAAACACACAAATCCCTGTTCTGTTCTGAGAGGAGATGCAGATCGTGATTTCCTAATAGCTAGGAACCACGATCTGTCATTTCCTATAGTCAGTCCCCTCCCCCTACAGTTAGAACACACAGTCAGGGAACACAGTTAACCCCTTGATCGCCCCCTAGTGTTAACCCCTTCCCTGCCAGTGACATTTATACAGTAATCATTTATACAGTGCATTTTTATAGCACTGATCGCTGTATAATTGTCAATCGTCCCAAAAATTTATCAAAAGTGTCCGATGTGTCCGCCATAATCGCAGATCGCCGCCATTACTAGTAATAAAAAAAAGGCCACAAATCTATCCTCTATTTTATAGACAATATAACTTTTGTGCAAACTAATCAATATACGCTTATTGCTTTTTTTTGAAAAAATTGGGAATATTTATTATAGCAAATAGTACAAAATATTGTGTTTTTTTTCTAAATTGTTGCGCTTTTTTGTTTATAGCGCAAAAAATAAAAACTGCAGAGATGATCAAATACCACCAAAAGAAAGCTCTATTTGAGGGGGAAAAAGTCAATTTTATTTGGGTACAGCATTGCACGACTGCGCAGTTGTCAGTTAAAGCAATGCAGTGCCGTTTCACAAAAAGTGCTCTGATCATTGAGCAGCCAAATCTTCCGGACTGAAGTGGTTTATCTTGGCACATTCACAATGATCAATCTATTGCTATATAGGGTGAGACAAAGTACACATATATTACTTCCAAATTATTGTACATTATATGTAATAATGGGACCCCTCCTAATTTTACTTTGTTGGTAGAGAGTTACTTTGACAACTTCCCACAGAGTGACTGGATGTCATGTTCACCCGAGCTAACACCTATGGATGGATGCCTTTTTTTTAAGGCATAGTAAAGGATAAGGTTTTATGAGAGGAAAATTAAAGGTGTTCATCTCACAAGAATATTGTGTGTTTCTGTGTGTTACAGTGTTGAGGACAGGATCCAGAAATGTTGCAATGTTGATGGAGGACATTTCAAGCACCTACAACACTAAACAGTGTCACAATGTCGCGGACTTGTTATATATATATATGTTATATATATATATATATATATATATATATATATATATATATATACTGTATATAAATATATATTTCTCAAATGTCACATAGGAAATGGAAGCCTAAATACCCTCTAAAGCAGTGGTCATCAACCCTGTCCTCAGGGCCCACTAACAGGCCAGGTTTTATGTATTTATGTAACTAGAAGGCAACTCCGCGCTTAGGATGGCTAAAAAGTCAGGTGTGCAGCCCGTCCAGGAAAAATTTAACCCCCTAGGGGGTAAATTGAGTATAAAGGTGTGCGTGAAAGGACGGTTGGCGCTCCCTATATGCTTAATAAATGGATGGATCTTTTTAATGAAAAAATGCCATAGGTTGCCCTATTATGAATGAGCTGTAAAATGATACTTATACTAGATACCCGCAAGCTAACGATATTAAAAAATGGCGAGGGGTGATTGAGAGTAAAAATAAAACGATCCAGTGTCTAGTGCTAGCTGAGAGGGACAGGGTGTAGTCCCAGCCCCTCGTGCAAAATCAATGCGTGAGCTTAATGACAGAATCAGTGCGTGACCTTGTTGGCTCGTGGTTATAATAAAATTAAATTAAATCCTGTGTAACATATACCATACCATATGTGAAACAGTGCAACCTGTTATTGACAGTGATAACAAGATGGCAAATACCAAAAGATGGCCCATACGGGGCTGATGTGTAAAAATATATATATATATAGAGGTGATTAAAATTAAAAAATATTAATGAAAAAGACCATAGAAGCCCCAATAAAATCTCCCAGAAAAAATTATTATGATAGTCCAAACAATAAAAAATGGATAGAAAATTATAATAAGACTTCCAGTCCACAGTGCATTCCTGAATATATAGGTGAACCTAAACAGGGAATTTCCACAATAAATGACTGCCAGCTCTACATCAAAAAGGCTTCATAGCTGCAGTTCCAATGGTGATGCATAGAAGGTGGTTCTTAGAAGTTACTTTTGTGCTTCAAGAGATAACGGTGACTTTGTGATGTCCCCTTTTGCTCCCTCACTCACCAGATGTAGATACCCCTGCAGGGGTGAACAGCTTGCAAGTTATCAATGCCAGGTGCTCCTCGGGGTCCCCACTGGAAGATGTCCTAGCTGATCGAGCTTATCCAGCCAATCCACCCAGAACTCCTAGGGTGGGGAAGTCCAGCAACGATCCCCAAGGGGGGGTGTACCTCACAGGGAAGCAAGGAAAAACGGAGATCCCATGTGCATTACCAGATGTTGAATGAAATGGTGTTTATTAAAAAATTATAAATTAAAACAGAGCAAGATTAAAAAACAGGGTATCCTGCAAGATACTCCTGTTTCCACCATACAGGTTGAGAAAACAGCACAAAAAACGGAGGGGTATAGGGCGGCTTGCACTCCAACTGCGCTCCACGCCTCTATGTCCCGCACCGGAAGTGACGTCAGCACGCCTTACGCGTTTCGTCGTCAGACGTTTTCAAAGGCCTTTGAAAACGTCTGACGACGAAACGCGTAAGGCGTGCTGACGTCACTTCCGGTGCGGGACATAGAGGCGTGGAGCGCAGTTGGAGTGCAAGCCGCCCTATACCCCTCCGTTTTTTGTGCTGTTTTCTCAACCTGTATGGTGGAAACAGGAGTATCTTGCAGGATACCCTGTTTTTTAATCTTGCTCTGTTTTAATTTATAATTTTTTAATAAACACCATTTCATTCAACATCTGGTAATGCACATGGGATCTCCGTTTTTCCTTGCTTCCCTGTGAGGTACACCCCCCCTTGGGGATCGTTGCTGGACTTCCCCACCCTAGGAGTTCTGGGTGGATTGGCTGGATAAGCTCGATCAGCTAGGACATCTTCCAGTGGGGACCCCGAGGAGCACCTGGCATTGATAACTTGCAAGCTGTTCACCCCTGCAGGGGTATCTACATCTGGTGAGTGAGGGAGCAAAAGGGGACATCACAAAGTCACCGTTATCTCTTGAAGCACAAAAGTCACTTCTAAGAACCACCTTCTATGCATCACCATTGGAACTGCAGCTATGAAGCCTTTTTGATGTAGAGCTGGCAGTCATTTATTGTGGAAATTCCCTGTTTAGGTTCACCTATATATTCAGGAATGCACTGTGGACTGGAAGTCTTATTATAATTTTCTATCCATTTTTTATTGTTTGATTTAATTTAATTTTATTATTCTTTTTCATTAATATTTTTTAATTTTAATCACCTCTATATATATATATTTTTTTACACATCAGCCCCGTATGGGCCATCTTTTGGTATTTGCCATCTTGTTATCACTGTCAATAACAGGTTGCACTGTTTCACATATGGTATGGTATATGTTACACAGGATTTAATTTAATTTTATTATAACCACGAGCCAACAAGGTCACGCACTGATTCTGTCATTAAGCTATAGACACTGGGAGTTTTATTTTTTTATTTTTACTCTCAATCACCCCTCGCCATTTTTTAATATCGTTAGCTTTCGGGTATCTAGTATAAGTATCATTTTACAGCTCATTCATAATAGGGCAACCTATGGCATTTTTTCATTAAAAAGATCCATCCATTTATTAAGCATATAGGGAGCGCCAACCGTCCTTTCACGCACACCTTTAGGTTTTATGTATTAGCTTGTACTGCCTGAACTGATGTGTATAGTAGAAAATTTGGTGGGTGATATAGTCTGTCTCAAGACTGCAGGTAATCCATAAACTCGATTAAATATTCCTCATGGACTCTAGAGAGCTTTTCTTCTTTAAAGTTAATAATAGTCTGTCAATAGTTATTGACATTATATTCTACTGATTTGAACCATGCTCCAGTACAGTAGAGAGGATCGGAAGATGGGTAAGATTCTCCTTTACGATTTTTGCACAGACTGATGTTAATTGTATACCCAAGAACTCAATAGTTAAGAGCATCAAAGGAAAACTGCTTTTCTCAAAGTTAATTTAGCCAATTGTTGGGATATTGTAGATTCAAAACCTCTGGGGAATATGTTGTTGTTGATAGTAGTTATATACTGTAAGTATTGACCATGTAATTAAAGGTCAGCCTCATGTATTTTAAATTGAGCAAATATAATCTATGATCCACTGCTTTATTAAAGCTGTCACTGGATTAAGTAAAGGGTCAAAAGTATTGAAATAAGATCAGCTTTACAGAAAATTAGTTCCTATATATATATATATATATATATATATATATATATATATATATATATATATCACTGTTTCAAGTAATTTGATTTCCTATTAAATAGTTCACAATACTTACGACTAAGCCTGATTCACCTGGTTGTCCCGGCTCTCCCTAAAAAGATATGATTGTATCAGTTATTAATTAATACAATATCATGTTTTATTGCCTGCAATGTACAATCAATGCTAGATTTGGATGACCGAAAGCCACACAAGTAAAATATACTCAAGGAGGGAATCTTTCTTAAAATTTTAGAAGGTGCCCCTTCCATAAACAGCCGGCAAACAGACCATCTAAAGAGCAATCAGAGCCTTGATCGGTCATACTGGAGCTGTTCTTTGCCTGTATGTATAAAGATAAGCCAGCAGTGGCTTGCCCAACTCTTCTCAATATTTTTGTTTTTTTTCACTTATAACTTTCAACTTATAACAAGTTTCTTTATTTGAAGACAGGCGACAGTAATCTGGCAAGGCGCACTGGCTATTTTTATTCACCATTTTGCCCATTTATCTTTCAAAAGCATTTTGTTATTGATCACTGCTGCGGATTTGAATATATCAGGAAACGATGTTCAAGTGTATAAAACCAATGGGTGACAGTATTCTATTCTCAATAATAAATCTTAATGCATATTTCGCACCACATTTCTTTAGATATTTTTACTACTCACACGTGATCTCAGTCCATTCACTCGCTACAGTGACCAGTAACAACATCAATGATTTTAGAAACAATGAAATGCCCACCAGTCTTAGAAAAGTGATGCACATTCTTTTATTGCCTAACATCACATTACAGCAAGATTCAGGCATTAAATATTTTCTAAGTGAGTAAATACTATGCCGCGCTATAAATACAATCTCATCAAAAATAAAATAAATATATTATATTTTATTTTTGATGAGATCATATTTATAGAGCGGCGTAGTATTTACTCATTTATGTTTGCACGATTTGTGAAATGTGTTTAACGCCAGTAGCTTTCCTTTCTCTATATATTTACTGGGCATCTGGCTAGTGGTGGCTCGTAGGATTCTTTGTGTTTTTTATTAAATGTTTTATAGTATAAACAAGTAGCAATAGTGGCATTAATCAGAGCCACTGGACCTAAGTCAAGGATTGTATAGGATTCTTTGCCGTTTATTGAACTTAAGTTTAAGCTAATTATAATTCTTTTGTACTTTGTTGTCTGCTGATATTTTTAAAAGCTGGAAATGTTTGATCTGTTTTACTTAAATAACATACATATGTAATGTTTTCTTTCAGATTTACTTTCTGGGATTAAAAAGCAGGCTACCAATACACACATAAAAGGATATTACTAAACATTACATAACCGTATCACAAAAACATAATTTTTTAAATATACAGTATATATTGATTTATTTTTTCCAAAGTATAGCGGCTGTAAAAGCACAACGAAAAAACGGAAATATTAAAAACTTGCTACCCATTTTAAATTGAAGATATATACCACAATTACAGCCAACCTATCATCAGAAATTGACACAAATACGGCATATTATATTTAGACATGTGAAATAAAATATAAGTCAATAGCTATATGTCTGTATAGTGGACTTCCATAATCACCAACCTGCAGTATTGCATTATTTGGGTTAGCTAATGAATGACCAACAATCAGGGGTTAACAAAAGCTACCCTGATAGCTGTCAAATAGACAATCACATCAACATGGTGACCTGTCTTTCTTCTATTAGCAAGAATAAATAAATAAATTCAAAAATATCCACAGCATTTAAATGTTTCTTAATATAGTGGGGGAACTATTTGACAATTCAGACTAGTTCAATTTTTTTTTATTCCAACTGCCTAAAGTGAATTTCTATTTTTGTAGCCAAATTGGGATAATACCTCCTTTATATGTTACAAGTTCTTATTATTATTTAAAAGTTCTTCTTGCATGTTTCTGATAACTACAGGACTGAAAATCCTACTTAGTTTGCCTCGTTTATGAGCATACTGGCAGCTGTGTTTTCCATAATAGACCCTGCTTATACTGTGCTTCCAGATCTCATTATCAGTTGTAAATTAAATTTGAACTCTGTCTATCCTTAGACAGCCCACGCATGCTTCATTTTTTTAATTTAACCAGTGGGTTGAAAAAATAAATAAAAATTACCTGAGGTGGATGGGGGAATCACTCTCATTGAGCTATTGTATTTTGACAGTGAGTGCCAAGCATTTCAAGCTGCTATAATGGCACTAGTGGGGGGCCACTTCTGAGCTGCACACTGTGGGGTTGATTTACTAAAGGCAAATAGACTGTAGGTAAGTGCACAGTCAATTTGCCTTTAGTAAATCAACTCCTGTGTGTCCATTGACCTTTTGTCTTTAGATCCCTGAATAAGTAATGTGATCTATGACGCAATGCGTCGGGCAGAGTCGGGTGACATCAATCTGCTAAGGAACTAAACCAGAAGTTGTTGAGAGGTACTGTGTATTGCAAGTTCCCTGGTGAATACTGGGTGTTTGTACTATGCTGGATAAGAGGTTCTTGATGTGAGTGTACAATGTTTGAAAAAAGGAGTGTATTTCTTTTAAAAATATTGCACTATTGGCAATATTTATTTTTCTCTTGGAATGTTAACTTTCACTATGGAAATGTGAACTGGATCTCTTAAAGTGGTGTTCCACCCGCAAATAATTTTTTTTTAAAAGTCAGCAGCTACAAACACTGTAGATTCTGACCTTTAATAAGGACACTTACCTGTCCAGGGAGCCAGCAATGTCGCCCCCCCCGAGGCCGATCCATCCATTGGATCGGGTGCAGGCGCCCCCATTCTAATTAAGGGAAACCGGCAATGGAGCCTTGTGGCTTCACTGCCCATTTCCTACTGCGCATACGCGAGTCGCACAGCGCTTTGTGAATGGCCGGCTGTCTTCTGGGACACACACAGGTCTCAGAAGACAGCGGGGGGGGGGGGGCTCGCCAAAGAGTATGTGACATGGAACAGATGGATCGGAAGTACAGGCTGTACTTCATAAAAACATTTTTTACTAGCCAAAATCGAGGGGTGGAGAGGTGGTCTTTCGTTTAAGACCACCTCTTAAAAGTGGGTGGAACGCCGCTTTAATGTGACCTGCACACCATTTCCTCCACTGAAGAATCATTCTCTGCGAGGAAGGAAGGGTGACTCCATTTATGATCCACAGTGAGAGATAAAAAGCTTATGTGACCTATATGATGTACATTATATGGGGCCAATACCAAAGGTGAGTACATCTGGCACACTGAGGTGAAACACTGATGATTCATGGATATTTGGGCATTGTTAATATAAGGGCAGAGAGGCCTGCACGAGTGAGCACTTGGGAGTATTGTTAACACTGGGGAGGTGTTATTATCATTATTATTATTCAAGGACGTTTTTAGCTGGTTTATGGTATATTTCATTATTTCACATGTGATGTTTTTGTAATAAGCACTTTATTACACAGCAGCGTTACAACCAGTTTTTGCAGCGCTACACCCAGTTATTAATATTTTATATACAAGTGGATGCAGGAACATACAGCAGCAGCATTTAGTAGCACTAGAGGAGACAGTGTTGGTAGCGCACAAGGTTTTTTGTTGTTACTGTTTTAAACACTGCTAATAGTGTCTGAGCGTCCAAGCAACTAGACGTTACAGGATGCACATTAGTGGATGGCGTAAAGTAAGGCATGTAAAGGTAGAGAACAGCCTGCCCATATATAGTGCTTCCTGCACAGAATTGCTAGAGAGTTAAGAGGAGATAAATTATCCAGTGCACAAGCAGCCTGCTGGTGTGACCAATCTCTATTAGTGGAAGTTCTTTGCTGCAGGGAGTTTCGAGGCCTACTTTTATGACTGATTTCAAGGGCCCAGAATAGTTCCAGTTCCAGAAAGGGAGGACAGATTTACATAACTTCTACAAGCAGCTACAATAATACACATACACTGAGGTGCCCAGAGTTCGGGTTTAAACATACTTATACCTGACACAGTAAAAACTTACTGGAACTCCAGATAATCCTCTTGGTCCATCCTTACCAGTGTCCCCTGGAGGACCTCTAGGTCCTGGTGGTCCAGGAGGGCCAGGTGGGCCTGGTGGCCCGGCCTGTCCTTGGTCACCCTTAATAAAAGCAAATAGTCAGTCACAATATAACAAAAATAGGATATAGAAGGAACATTTCTGTGTAACATAATATATATTTTTGGTGCTACATAACTAGGCCTAAAGTCTAGAATTTTTTTTTTTTTTTTAAAACAGTTATGTGATATAATTAATATTTTATGTTGTACTTGTATTGATGTTTTTTTTTTTTTTAAACTGGATATACAGTTCAATGTAGAGCAATATATCAATTTGTGTGTTTGTTTCAGATACAAATATATAAATGAAACCATATGTATCACATTTTTAATATTTAAGAATGTAAAATTATAAGTTGGAAATAGATGAACATTTTTGATATATGATATATTAAAAGACATTAATAAACAAAAATGAATTACAATAACACAAAAAATGGCACGTCAATACCAAGCCATAAATGTATTTATTACTGAAAACCAGTATGTCTGTAAAATCCTGCCTTTGGCTTTGTCTACTTAAAGATTTTACCAGAGTCATAGTATACATTTGGCTTTAAATGCCTATTCTTGTGGTTCTGTAATGACTGGCATATAATAATCAGGTTCCATTGACTGGAAATGCCCAGTATAGCATATAGCATGCATTGCGCAGGAATATAATAGGATAAGCAAAGAATGTTGCAGAATAGAGGGAAATTAGTTAACTGCAAAGCGGCTGATTTAAGTTATATCCAACTAATGTTTCACTAATCCAAACAAGGTAAAACTTTGTGGATCATGGCGATAGCTTGGTTCTGTCTAACTAAAGCCTATCATTTTTAAGTGTATTTAATAAAAAATAGAAGGCGCTATATATAGTACGTGTTAACTGCAGTAATTAATAGCAGTCAGTCAGAATAAATTTTATCAAAGCCAAACAAAACTAAAATGAATAGTGATTGGATGCTGATAATTATTGCACTTAACGCACACATTATGTTCTGTTAAACTCCACATTTGATTGACAAGGGAAAAGTCCAAGTATCCATTATGTTAGTTTTAGATATATGGACTCTTTGGAAAAAATGTAATGAGAAAAGAACTATAAAACTCACCCTATAATATAAGGACAACACTGTAATAAAAATAAAAATTACACACTCCTAAATACATTTAGCTCTACCTTAATGAGCCGGCGTTTAATGAGCTGCTGATCAGCAGAAAGAAAGCCATGATTGATCTTAGGAAACACCATCTGATCAGCGAGGTGAGGTCAAAGGTTGAAGTTCAGAGATGAGAAAGTTGAAGGACAGACATCAGAAGGCCCGTAGAAAGAAATAGAGACAAAAGCATTAGATGCAAAATAATAGTAGAGTACAGACTGGCCACCTGGAACTGGGGAGTTCCATAAGGACCCTGTGCGTTGGTGATGGATACTTTTAATAAGTGTCTGATTTATGAAAGCTAAAATATGTTATAAAAACAAACTATGTAATTTTCATAGCAGTGTGGAGTGTCTATTTAACTTTACCAAGAGCTCTGTAAGCAATTTAACATATAGTCCGAATTTCTCAACATTAATTTTGGCACAGGTTCCCAGAAGAAAGCGCCAGCAGTACTTTATAAAGGCAGTCAGATTCCAGTCAGCATGAAGTGACACAGCATGGGAAACCAATTTTTTTTTTTTTTATATAAAAGGTTTTTCCTTCAAAATATTAGAAATTGAATGCAAGTGTTTTATTTATTTCTGGTAATGGTGGAAATCTTCTGGCTTATTAGGAAGCCCATGCTGTTGACCATCACTAGTCATGCTGCTGGATCCCTGACTTGCAACAGACACATTATCCACAAACCTTGACGGTGAGGATCTGATTACTATGGAGAGCGGCCATTGTGGGATAGCCTGGCAAACCCTGGGAATACAACATAACATCGCACCAAAACAAACCAACACATAAACACCACAAAGACACTTTACAGTGGAATATGAACACATATATAGGGACTTACAACTACATGGTTAATGGTGAAACACTAGTAGCATGACAGGCAAAAAATAAGGGGATACTGACTGAAATAACATAGTGCTGCATTACATTAGCTTTATTAATCCCTTTAGTCCCATTTTTCAACAACATCTTGCTACTGAATGTACTGTGTTAGGAAATATATTGTAAGCATTAGTAATTTACTGCTCTTCTAGGCAACTGAAATGAACATTTTTTATTTAAATTCACTTCTTTAGTCTATAAAGAGTGAGCTATATATATAAATTTCCATAACCTGTACTCCCAAATCTTATTTTACAATGTACTGTATATCTTACATTTTTAGATTTTCTTTTATTCTGTCACTGCTGTGGCATCCGCAATAAGACTTATTTTGTTACACAAATGTAAAATCCAGTATTTCTATCCAGACCTTTTTTTCTGGGTTATAGTTCACTAAACTGACATCAGCCAATCCATTTTCTCAAACCAATAATCAAAACAAGAGTCACAGTGCAGATAGTAGCATTACAGTAATTATCATCCTTATTATAGAATTTACTATAGCAATCACTACTATAGTTTTAGGTATAAATCCAAAAATAAACCAATATTACAAAGGAGTAGCACATACCATCTTTTCAAAGGGTACAAGCTGCTCAACTTAGCAAACTCTATATGAAAAATATAATTTATATAACTGATCAAACCTTGCAAGTGCAAACAGGCTAATTAAATTTTTGTCAGTACCAATAGTGAGCCAAGTGTGTCTTTATAAAATACATTGCACTGACTCAATTTCTCTAATTTGCTGGATGACTAATCTGGGCCAGCCTCTAAAAATACATGTTTAGTAAGAAAGTGCCTTTGTTCATAAAAAGATAACCAGTAGACTGCAAACCACATCAAGGCACTGGGCCCTCATGAATTACCAAACAAAAGGAAAACACTATTAGGATTACTAAAACTGGAAAGTGCAAAATCTGGTGCAACTCTGCATAGAAACTTTCAGGTTTAATTGCCAAAACTTAGTTGAACAAGCTGACTTTAGAAGCTGATTGACTACCATGCACAGCTGCACCAGATTCTGAGTGCACCAGTTTTACCAAGTCTACCCCTATATGGCCAAGGTTGGTATCACATTCATACGATTTTTGGACTTTCCTACTTGCATATGGAATTGCCATCTCTTTGTGGCTATAACAGCTTCCACTCTTTTTGAAAGGCTTTCCACAGGATTCAGAAGTGTGTGTGTGTGTGTGTGTGTGTGTGTGTGGGTGGGGGGATATCTGGCCATCCAGCCATAAGAGAAATTGTAAGGTTAGGTAGTGATGCTGATTTAGAAGACCGGCCTCACAATTGGCATCCCAATTAACCCAAAAATTATTCAGAAGGGTTGACCATGTCTTTATGTAACTGGCTTTGTGCACAGGGGCACAGTCATGTTGGAACAGAAAATGGTCTTTCCCAGTCTGTTGGACATGCATAATTTTCTAAAAGATCTTTATGTGCTGTAGCATTACAATACCCATCCCTGGAAAAATCTAAACCCAATAATTTATAAGGGGTGCACATATTTTTGGCCATAGAGTAAGTGTGATCATCAGATGTCCACAACCATTTAGCTATACTGTATAATGTAGAATTTTGTAGTGGAGTGTTCATTCACCCATCATGATCAGACACAGGCACAGGTCCTTTTAACCACTTGCTTACTGGGCACTTAAACCCCCCCCCCCCCCGCCCAGGCCAATTTTTAGCTTTCAGCGCTGTCACACTTTGAATGACAATTGCACAGTCATGCTACACTGTACCCAAATTATTTTTTTTCACACAAATAGAGCTTTCTTTTGGTGGTATTTAATCACTACTGGGGTTTTTATTTTTTGCTAAACAAACAATAAAAGACAGAAAATTTGGGAAAAAAAACATGTTTTAAAGTTTGTTATAAAATTTTGCAAACAGGTAATGTTTCTCTTTCATTGATATGCACTTATGAGGCTGCACTGGTGGGCACTGATAGGCTGCACTGATGGGCACTGATGGGCACAGATAAGGCGGCACTGATAGGCACAGATAAGACGGCACTGATGGCCACTGATACAATGCCACTGATGAGGCGGCACTGATGAGCCCTGATAGGTGGTACTGATGGGTGGCACTGATGGGCACTGATAGGTGTCACTGATAGGTACCACTGGTAAATGCCACTGATGGGCACTGATGGGCACTGGTAGGTGGCACTGATGGGCAGCACTGTTGATGAGGCACTGATTGGTGACATTGATAGGTGGCACTGTGGGCACTGATATGTGGCACTGTGGGCACTGGTAGGTGGCGCTGGTGGGCACTGGTAGGTGGCGCTGTTGTGCACTGGTAGGTGGCACTGGCAGCTGGCAATGATGAGGCCGAGGCTGCTCTCCTTGATCGGGACCGATGTCCCTCTGACAGCCGCTGGTGATCGGCTCTTTTTTTTCTCCTCACTCCAATCTGTGATCAGCTGAATCTCATAGACTCACTGATCACAGAGCGCACTGCAAAGCAATGTCAGACCACTTTTAATATTGGACTGAAACATTAAAGTGAAACTTTAGTCAGAAAATTGAGTCCTGCTAGATCAATTCAGGCTGGCCACTTTTGCAGGTATAGCTATGTAAAACATGAAAAAAAAGTGCCTATACTGTTTAAAATTCAGTAATACATTGTCTCACCCTGTCCTGCACATGCTCAGTTGCTCCCCATTTTTAGGCATTTTTAGGCACTGCCGAGATTGTAGAGGCCAATCTGCTGACAGCCTTATAGCTGAATAAACCCTCCTATCCTTTACAGCCAAAGAAGCTGCTTCTGTGTGAGCTGCAACTGCCATGGTGCTGCACATGTGATCAGTTATGACACCTGCCATTTGTTTGACAGTTTGTTTGAGGACATAAGCCAACGTGACAGTTAGCATTCCTGGCACTCCAGGAATGTAACTCTTTTCTGAAACAGGTAGATTGAAGGGTTTAGTTCCGCATTATGATTTAATGCTGGGGCTCTGGGCTTCAACAAAATGGACGCCTCCAGCAAGAAGAAACAGGAACAATGCTGGAGGCAATTTACAGCACACACTCATTTTAGTTGCATAATTATTAATGTGGAATTTATGTTCCTTGCAAAAGAACATTATTTTTTATCAAGTTGTTATGGGTAAAGTTCCGCTTTAAATTAGGCAGCTACTGAATGTTTTACAGGTTCAAATTATTTGCTAAAGTTTTTGAATTTGCTTTGCTTCCTGGAAACTCTTTCTTTCCTTTGTGAACTGCCAATAAAGTCACAGAACATAAGGTTAAAGGCTGGCAAGAAGGCATGGCAGTAAGAACTTGCACCTGCTGCTTCCTTTGCGCTTCCTTAAATTACAGCCAGCTGCTGCTGTTACACATTGCATCACACAGGCTTTAGGCCAAGGTGATCCGGACACTGTGTGGCAGTCTGCTCTCTTCGTGTGTGTCCAAATTAAAGCTACTCATTAGCAGACCATTTTATTACTTTAATCCAAGCATTGTGGCATACAGCTAAGACCAGCAACTGATATTGCAGAAGAAAGACCTTTGCTGGTCATACAAATTTTCGAGAGACAAAATTCTAACACGGCTTTAAAAAACTTAGGGCAATTGCATTTACTCCAAAAATTTGAGTTATTCAGCTACATGTTACCTGTGCACAGAATTCACTATCACTTATGACTTCTTTCACTAGACAAACCAAAATCACATAGTTCTTTTAAGTATCTGTTCTTATTATCAGTGACAGTTGAAAGCAGATTCACAAAGCTGTTCAGGCTTTTTTTTCTATTAGGAACTGGAGTATGACAAGGCCACCACAGAGCTGTTTTTAGGACACAGCTACATATAGGTTAGGTTTACACTAGCAGTTTAGGGCAGCTTGTAAAAATACAAGCTGAGCTGCTTTATTACTGCCCCCACCATTTCCCCGTAAGCTGCAAAGGTTGCAAACTCATGCCCCGGTCACAAAGCAATGCAGTGAAAACTGTCCTACCGGTTGCGCTTGGCGTACCGTACCACCAGCCAAATGAGACTTATTCAACTAAAGAGGGCTTCACTGCAATTGTCCCCTGCCATGTGCAGGTTTTAGGGGTTAGAAAAAAGAGGGGACATACTGCATCCTCACTGCCTGTCAAATGTTCTATTCAGTGGGCAACGCGTGTATAAACAATTTTTGTAAAAGGACTATTTTACTAGTAGATATTTTTATTTAATTTTTGACTTGTTGCACCTGTTCTGTCAAATTTTAGACAGGTTCACAGAGGTGTCTTTGCCATCTACATGAATCTGGTACTCTTTACTCAATTTTTCATTGATATATGAAACTGTTCTTGGTAAGAATTAGCACCAGTCTTTGCCAATTCCCAATTCCCCTGTCTTTGTCTTATGAATAATTTGTCTGCTTTTAGGATTCTTTTCAGTAGCTGTTTTAGCAATAACTGCTCTATGGTTATAAAGCATGAAAATCATAGGGTAAAGGTCACTTCACACACAGTTTGCAAGGGAAGTTCATTCATAAATGAAATGTTTGGCTCCAGCACAATGTCCATTTATCATTGGTTTAAAAAAAAAAATGTCTTACTTGATGATCACATGTAATTCTATTAGTTGCTGAATGTACCAATTTAATTACATTCCATAGGATGTAAATTATAGAACGTGACCTTTTTCTGAGCACATATGGGTTTGGTGTTTTTTGCTTGTAGAAAAGATACTATATTATTTATGTTTATGTTTTTAAAAGCCCTTCCAAGCAAGACATCCATTAAGATTAGTATTATAAAAAAAAAAACATAATTCTAGTATCTGGATTTTGTGGTCATTGATGTATAGATTCAAAATACATGAGCATATAAATAATATTAGTTATATATGCAATTATACGAGAAGATTACATGTACAAGTGAGATGTTAAAAGAGAAATATAATTAGGAATGTTTACAGCCCTCCAAATGAATCTTCAGGTCAAACAGAAAAAGCCTAGAATTAATTATACACTGACAGATCATTCTGCCATCTTGATTTTATAGAAACCCATGTGTATGCTGTGCGCACAAAACGTAATTTCACCCAGCAGTACATCAACCTACATACTGCTCAATAAAAAATCTGTACACAATTGCCTTTGTGACTGATTTCCATTCTCCAGTACAAGGTCGTATGTGCAGAAAAGCCACACTTGGGGATTTGTCATGACTTGAGCTCTTCTTAAATATAAGTTATACACCACTAATCTGAAATGTGTTCAATTCACCAGAAAGCATATTCTAGATAGGAACATGGTAAAATGTTTCAAGTATTAAATATAAAATGTGATTTTTCAGATGACAAAATAACTTGGTGCTTTCCTGAACATCTAAACCTGATGTAATTTTAAACATATCTCAAATGAAAAATAAAATATAGACATATCATGTCAAATAGCCGCTGATTCCAGACATATTACATATACAAGCTGTTCTGGTGAATTATCGTGATATTTTTCAGCCCCTCTGTAAAATAGCTAGTGAATGTTGTGAAGCCCCCACTACATCGTTTAAAGTAGTACATGGCCATTTAAAAAAGAAGTACAGGCAAAGCTCATTTGGCTGTACTTCTCCTGTCGATCACAGGATTGCAGTTCGTTCTGTGCACGTTGTGCCCCGTTTTCAGCAGACAGCAGGCTGAAGCCCCCTGTCGGCTGATGTCACAGAACTGGTCCAGCTCGGGAAAGATTGCGACTATATGGTTCGGGATCCACCCACATGCCTGGAGCCGCTAGGAACCTGAGCCAGCTACTCCTGTCCGCTCCGCAGCCCAGTGCTTTAGTGAGCGCTCCTGTCACCAGCTCTCTGTTTAGAGAGCTGTGAGAACCGAACGATCGGCGGTGTTTGATCACTCGGTTCTCAGTGTTAGAGCTGATGGAGGACATATGCAGCATCGGACCATCCAGCTAGGTAAGTAAACAAAGTAAAACAAATCTCATACTCTTTTAAATTCTTCCAATCACAGAAGATGATCCTGAAATTGATGTGCTCCTACATAGTGTTAAACAGTTCACAAGTCAATAACCTCTGGATTACCTCTGAACAACTTTAAAATGGATGCTCTACAAAGCTGGGTTTTAAAGAAAAATGATGGGAAGGATGCAATTTCTTAATGAAGCACATATCAAATCCCATTTGGAACTTAGGGTAAGAGACTTACCCCCAAATAATAACAGATAACTGCAGCCACATTTTTTTGTTTACTTAATTCTTGACAAGCTCACCCCCCTCACTACACACACAATCAAGCCCCAACCCCTACAACCTTGGCAAACAGATGACACCAGAAGTCTCAAAAAAAACATAGCCTTGCTCTTGAGCGCCTGTGGCGTAAGCATAAGTCCCAGAAAGACTTCAACCAAGCAGACCTATTTAGTCACTCTCATTGACACCTTCTATACCAGTCCCTGTAAACTCTTTTCTACCTTCAACTCTCTTCTTCATTCTCCACTGCCTCCACCCACAAACTCACCCACTGCCCAGGAGATTGCCAATCACTTAAAAAATAAGATTGATAACATTTGTTACATGTCACCGTCTGGCTCCATTCTACACTCTATAACTCACATCTTCAATTTCTCCCTCTTTTCTGGCATCTTCTCCAATCTCTAAATACGCACTAGTCATGTTTAAAAGCCCTAACTGGACCCTACCAATCTTAACAACCTATGCCCCATTTTCTTACACCCATTTTCCTCCAAACTCCTTGAACATCTAGTCTACAACCAACTGAGTAACCATCTGACTGAGAACAAACTTCTTGATCCCCTTCAGTTTGGATTTTGCCCTCAACACTCCTCGTAAACTGCAAAAAAGATATGTACTGCACAGAAACTGCTCTGCTTAAACTCAAAAACGATCTACTACTGGCTAAAACCAATGGACCGTATTCTGCACTCCTACTCCTGGACCACTCTGCTGCCTTTGATACAGTGATATAGCCTCCTCAAAAAAATCCACTCCTTTGGTCTCTGTGATTGTATTCTTCTCTGGCTCTTCTCCTACCTATCCCACTGCACCTTCAGTGTCACAATCCTACTCTCTCTTCTCCTCTTCCTTTCTCTGTCAGGGTTCCCCCAAGGTTCTGTTCGTGAACCTCTCCTATTCTCAATCTACAGTACCTCCCTGGGTCAGTTGATTGCCTCCCATGGCTTTCAATTCCATTTGTACTGATGACACCCAAATCTATCTCTCTACCCCTCTACCCCTCAGCTCACTCCATCAGTCCCCTCACACATCACTAATTTACTAACAGACATATCAACCTGGATATCACACCACTTCCTCAAACTCGATCTATCCTAAACTGAGCTCATAATATTTCCTCCCCTACGCGCCTCTTCCCCTGATTTCTAAGTCAAAATCAAAGGAAAGAAAGGGTTGTAGGTTTGGCGCTGTTCCTAAATTAGCGATTGGATAGTGATGTGTTATACCCTCTGCAGGGTTCAACACTAAAGGGGATAGAAGTGAAGATCAACTAAAATTGATAATCATATGTGATGTTCTATGTATAAGTGTATACCTCTTACCTACTCTATGTGTTGCACCCTCTGTCTGGTGCAAACATATGCTTCAGGGAATGGGAATGTGGCAGTGTTTTTTTAAACTTAATACAGTGGTTACACCAACATCAGATGATAGGAGTGTTTTACACTTAATACAGAGTCAAAATCAACCCATCCCCGCACGCCAAGGTTCCAGGTGTATTCCTAGACTCTGAACTATCTTTTCCGCCCCACATGCTTTCACTGTCCCCAGCTTGCCGCCTCACCCTCCGCAAGACATTCCTCTTCCAGATCAATGACACCACACAGCTTCTAATTCACTCCCTAGTCATTTCCTGCTTTGGCTACTGCAACTCCCTCCTCATTGGCTTACCCTTAGATAGGCTATCCCCCTTCAGGCCATCATGAATGCTGCTGCCAGGCTCATCCACCTTACAAACCACTCAGTGTCTGCTACCCCTCTCTGCCAATCCTTCCACTAGCTTCCACTCACCCAACAAATTAAATTCAAGATATTAACAATAACTACAAAGTCATCCACAACCTAGCTACATCACTATCTAGTCTCAGTCTCAAAATACCAATCAAATCGTTCCTCCCAAGACCACCTGCTCTCTAGTTCCCTTGTCACCTTATCCCATGCTCGCCTCCAGGACTTCTCCAGAGCATCTCTGATCCTCTGGAACACCCTACCCCAATCTGTACGACTATCTCCTACTCTGTCCACTTTCAGATGATCCCTGAAAACTCATCTTTTCAGAGAGGCCTATCTGGCCTCCACCTAACTTATACTGTTTTGTTGAACTATCATCAACATCAACTGACCATTTAAGTCAGTCTATGCCTGCTTACCATTAAATGATGCAGACAATGCTTTCAATGCTGTTTAACACTAAGAGACGAAGACAGTGCCCAAAAACATTTCTAAGAATTTTTTTTTTTTATCATCGTTTTTTTCCTGTTAAGTCTATTACATTGATGATGTTTGCTGTGGTTCTGGGACAATGCCCTACCCTGAAAAAGGAGCTGAAAAAAAAATATTGTTTCATTATTTTTTGCTCTATATGCTAATGGTGATGATGCTGTAGTGTAGTAGTGTAGTGTTTTTTTAGAGGAGAGGATTCTAATACCACGAACTAAACTGAAAACTTCTCTTTACAAAGAGGATTTCAAGAAGCCTACCCTAATCATGACTGATCTGTTTCCAGAAGATGTCTTTAAAGACACCTCTCAATGTAGCCTTTAATGAATAATAAATACCAAAAAATGACAAAAGTATCTCGCACTTCTTCATGGTCAGACTTGTTCTAGTAAGAGAAATAACATTCTCCCACGATTCTTCCAGGACAAGTCACTGTAGTACCCTGTTCATCAAAGTATAAAATAACAGGGTGACTCTGGGCTAACAGAAGGTGGTTCATGAAGAATTAACTGTTTTAGCAGAGTGGAGATATCTGCTGAAGTGCTCAACTCACTGAGGTTAAGATAATACAGTAAACTCCTGGACACTTTCTCTTTATTTTTTGGAAAATGAATCCCTTCTGGACAAACATTCTTAAGATGTTATCTGTTTTTGTACTCTACCAGCTGTTAGCCTAATTTTCCTGAAGATCCCGCAAGGAAGAATAGGTATGAAAATGGTTAAGAAGGTGTCCTGGGTGGTTTATTATTGCAGCAAGAAACACTAAGACTAATTAAATGCCAGCTGCTGGTTGAGGATTTTAAGACGTGAAAATTATTAATATATCATTTATTTCATGCTGAGTAGCATTTATGTTTTAGGTCCCAGAGTGCAACGAATTCCCCTGATTAAGAAGAATACAAAGCAAGTAAAAATAAGTTTGGTTTGATCTTCCAGGAAGTAATTATCTTGATGTCATTGAATCAGCAAGTTAAAGTTGATTGTGAAAGTTTAAAGCAGTATTAAACCCAAAAGCAAACATTTATTATATCGCAGCTTATCAATTCTTAAACGTGATGCTTTGCATTTGTTATATTTTTTAGGCCTTCTTTCTTCTGTTTTCATCTGGTGATCCAGCCAGTAAGTCTGTTGTTTTTCAAAAGAACAAGCTCTCTTCCAGATGAATAAGTTTACAGGAATGAAACAAACCATTTAACATGGACAGGGGTGCTTTTTCTTGTAAAACCTTTATCCCAAAAGAAAAAAACTGTTTACTGTAACTGATTATTAAGCGTTAGCTGGAGTTTGGCTTCAATTTGTAAGTGTATTTAAATCTGCTACTACATTTAACACTACCCTCCCCACAGACTTACAATACTGCTGTCTGCTGTGCCCCCTGTGCACCTCTTATCCAGAGTGAGGTGACTCTAATACAGGAGGTGTTACTGACCAGATCACCAGGTGAAAGCAGAGGGAAAAAAGCCTAGGAAACAAATGCAGCCACCACATCTAATATAATATATATATATATATATATATATATATATATATATATATATATATATATATATATATACATTTTTTTTTTATTTAACCGGTTCCCGACCGCCTCACGCAGATATACTGTAGCAACAGTGGCTCCCCTGGAAAAAATCCTGCATGTGTACGTCCTACCCTTTTTTGGCCACCAGAGGGCATGCAATCGCGTGCACGAGTGCCAGAACGGGGATTTGTGTGTGTAAACACATATCCCTGTGCTGTCAGAGTAGAGGAGACATGTTGTTTGTTCCTACTAAGTAGGAACAGCGATATGTCTCCTCTCTTACACAGTCCTATCCCCATACAGTTAGAACACACATTTAACCCCTTGATCGCCCCCGTAGTGTTACCCCCTTCACTACCAGTGACATTTACACAGTAATCAGTGCATCTGATTGCTGTATAAATGTCAATGGTCCCAAAAATGTGTCAAAAGTGTCTGATCTGTCTGTTGCAATGTCCCAGTACCGCTAAAAATCGCAGATCGCTGCCATTACTAGTAAAAAATAATTAAAATAATAAAAATTACATAAATCTTTCCCATAGTTATACTATACTACTACACTATAACTTTTGCGCAAACCAATTAATATACACTGATTGCAATTTTTTTAATCAATAATATGTAGAAGAATATATATTCACCTAAACTGATGAAGACATTTTTTTTTTATTTTAAATTGGGGGATATTTATTATAGCAAAAAATATTGGGTTTTTAAAAATTGTCAGTCTTTTTTTGTTTATAGCACAAAAAATTAAAACAGCAGAGGTGATCAAATGCCACCAAAAGAAGGCTCTATTTGTGGGAAAAAAAGGACGCAAATTTAGTTTGGGTACAGCATTGCATGACAGTGCAATTGTCAGTTAAAGTGACGCAGCGCCAAATTGTAAAAAGTGCTCTGGTCAGGAAGGGGTTAAAATCTTCCGGGGCTGAGGTGGTTAAAGAAACTGAACTTGATTCTGCCAGCACTGGTTTTAAGAGTGCAGGGATTTTTAAGAAGGCAATGTACCAATGATCCCTGCTGACATCTTTGATGATAATAACATATTATGTACAATGCCTATTAGAGTTAATATGCCCTTCTGCATTGGCTGTATTTCAGGCTCTTAACCATTAAAAGTTTCAAAAAGACCTTTAAGTAAAATTAACTTTTGTAACGGGTGTTCTTCAGTACACATCCAAGAATTTACCACCTTTAAAGTGCTCCCTTTGTTGCAGTTGCAATTAGAGAGGTAGCAGCCTAGAGCCAGAACAAGTTCCACCCACACTACATTTTCATCACAGATTTGCTTCTTTGAAGGAAAATGCATCTTATGTAATATCAGTCATGGCAATTTTCACTTCTATTGATCCAGTGCTATCATACATACTTAAGGTTCCCCAGATGGTGACAGAGGTGTGAGGAGGCATCAGGCTGTGCCCCTGTACCCTGCAGAGTCTCAAAATGTAAAATTTTATTTTGCCACTAAAAATTGCCAATAAAAGGGTTAACATATGTAGCGGGCACACTTTAATCAGTGTGCGCTATACGTGGAAATTTCTTTTTTTCCCTCAGAACATTATTGGGGTTTTGAGGGTTAATTGTACAGGTTAACTTTAGTTTGACTTGGCTGGACTAGGGTTCTGTCCGGTCATGGGTACAGTGAGGTACCCATGACAGGCCTAGAACCAGGCCTAGTTGGACGTCTTAGGTATCAGTCTTCCCCGGAGCCAATCAGTGGGTTCGTCTGGCCCCGCTGTGTAGTCCGGGGAAGGGTACTTAGGCTGCTGAAGTCACGTGTTCGGGGTTCGGCCGCAGTCCTGCATCCTGGTTCTGGACCAGGGTAGCCCCGTGAGGGGTCCCGGGCCTAGGAGCACTTGCCGTGCCGCAAACATGGTCAGTTTGACTAGCCCCATAAACCCCCATGGCCTGGGGCAAGGATCCATCTGTTCCCGAGTCTCGGAGCCGGTTAGCCTGAGGCCCAGTAACTGAAGAAGGATTCAAGGCGTCCTGGTGTGCTCTCAGTATTGGAGGGGCACCACAGCTCATACAAGTGACCGGGGGAGGACTCTTCAGAGGAGGGCCAACAAGCTGGCATCTCAAAAGGAGCCTGGTTACTGAGTTGTATAGACATTAAGAATCCACACTTCCACAGTACTGCCAAGGAGACAGAGAAAGTTCCAGGTAGTGTGAGAAAGGTTCCTATTCACCTTCGGTTGCAAGTTTATTCTGTGTCAGAGACTTTTAACAATTTTCCGGATCACATTATCGGTTGCCATATCTCTGGCTAGAGGTTTGTCTGGCATTGAAGTACCCAGCTGCGAGTGGCTACTCTCTGGGTGTATTAGAGACATTCTGTGGATGTCATCAGTTCAAGGTACCTGAGTTTCTTCACCCTTGCCCTCTATTCCTATCTGAGACTGTGTTTTTGTTGAATGTTACCCATGCAGAATAAAAACCTTCAAAAGGACTTTTTATGTGTCAGCATCCAAAGTTGTTGGGTACTAACCCTGGGAACCCCTAGACATTCCCCGACAAGCCAAGAGGAGGTAACCGGTAAGCCCAAAAGTCAAGGCTGCCCCTCAGTGGGTTATGGTCGCTACACATATAATGGTTTTAGTTATAGGTGTATACATTGTTTAATCAATGTGTTATGTCTGCTTTATTACTATATATAGAAAATGTTTATTTCACAAAGAAGCAGTTATACATGACAATGGATTTCCACTACAGGTTAGCTAAAGGGACAGCACAGTAGGAGCTGTTTGGCTGTTGCCTTAAAGTGGTTGTAAACCCTTACAAACCACTTTGGTCTACAGGTAAGCCTAGATAAAGGCTTAACTGTAGGTCCAATAAATATCTCCTAAACCTACAAGGTTTAGAAGATATTTACAAAAAGACAGGCACCACGGTCTACGGCGCATGTGCCGTAGACAGCGGCGCACACTGAGCAAGCCGCAGATCACTGCGATATGCCGCTCTTGGCGGCTCCCTTGCGCATGCACGGGTGTGACGCTATCGCGGCTCCGGCGAATGCCAGCGCCGGAGCAGCGAGATCCGGAAGTCACTCTGGGATTGATGGCGGCAGAGGAGGACGTGGACGAGGGTCACTTCGGGGGCTTCGTTCTCAGGTAAGTTATTCATAATGAGCTAGTATGCTATGCATACTAGCTCATTATGCCTTTGCCTTGCAGGTTCCATTTAAAAAATAAATAATCTGAGGCTTTACTTCCTCTGTAGGCCTGGTACACATTGCCTATTTTATTTTTATTTTTTCATTCATTCAACCCAGCAGGCTAAACAAACAAAAAAAAGACAGATCACCGTACCAACACAAGTGATCTCCCCTGCTGTGCATTTGCCCCCCCCCCCCCCCCCCAATTCAAGAAACCATTGGCTGGGAGTGCTGATCGGAAGCTTATTTTCCAGCATGCTCCTTCGGCAAAAGCCAGGCGTTTCTGTCGGACAGACAGCTGTACACACTGACCGGAAGTAGGTTGATTCCTGATGAATTTTTGGCCTGTGTATACCTAGCTTTACTTTGTCTGATTAAAACCTTGGATGCTTGTCTAAGGAATGAGTCAATGAGATAAGTAATTTACTTATGTCTGTAAATTTTAGCTTGAGCTATGTGCCCTCATCATTTAACACAGAGGTGTTGAAGTGCCTGCCCACAACTTATGTTGTAGTGGATTTCAATATCTGTCTATATTTGAATTTTTATAGAGGGAACCAGTGCCTCTATCACTTCTGCAGAAATCCCACTTGCCACATATTTAAAGGAAATAGGCTTATCTGATATCCTTCAGAGATCAATCCTTCCGATGGTCAATTTTCCTGTTACTCCTGCATGCACTCTTCTTTATCCATAACCTATTTGATTCTAGGTAATTATCAGGCACTGCAGGGGGTTAATAGACCTTTCCCTATTTGTTCTCACAATGGATACTTGTAAGCCCACCAATCGTGTCTCATGGAAACTGTAACCATTCTGGTTGGCTTTTTTAAAGATCATGAGGCCATCACTCAACAACTTACTGAATTTCTCACGGTTAACAGACACCCAGTACCTGTTGTTGTTTGGGACACTTAAAGGCATTTTTTCAGGAAATCTCTAGGATCAAGTCCGCTGCTAGACAGTGGGAATTAGATGTTATGAAAGCAGTTTTTAGATAGCAGATCTAGCATATTTTAAGGTACTATTAACCTCTGAATGTTTTTTTAGCTTAACACATTGGGGTTAACTTACTAAAGGCAAATAGACTGTGCACTTTGTAAGTGCAGTTTCACTAATTTTCCTTAGTAAATGTAATGTGTTAAAGCGTCAATTTGTAAAGAATATGCAATGAGGTGCAAGGAAAATTAAAAAACAAAACACAAAAAAAAATGTTTTTGATTGCACATCATTGTTTCCACATTTACTAAGCTCTGGGGTAAATAAGTGCAACTGCACTTGCAAAGTGCAGGGTATATTTGCCTTTAGTAAATCCACCCCAGTGAGCACAATGAAATAAACATTCCCCAGTAAACTATTTGTTAAAATTCTTCTCCCAGCATTAGAAATGTACAACTTTCAATGCTGCTGAGTGCAGTCTCTATACCGTATTTTAGCTTGGAGAAAGGAGAGAGGAGGAGGGGGGAGCAGGGGAGTGCCTTGCCAGCTATGGGACTGTGTGTTTCTATTGATGCACACAGAGTAGGGAGACATAAGTCTACTCCCTGAATGCAAGGGTGAATCCATAGGACGCTGTAAGAGAAAGGAGCCACCCTAAAACAGATAACCTGGGGCAGCAGTCATGGCATCAGCTTAAGCCACAACATAGGCAAGAAATAAAATATTAAAGGCTTAAAAGATAAAGAAGGCGTATACTCAGTAAGTGATTACATCAGCTTTTGTGGTTAAGAAAAACTGAGGGTTTAATATCAATTTAATGACCCTAGTTTGGAAATGTGTAGGACATGGGATGATGTCAAACAATTGTATAGATCTGTTTTTATCAGAAAAAAATATATTTTCAGCCTCAAAGCATTATAATGATGGGAAAAACACAGGAATTACTCTAGCCCTGATAGCGTCAGTGCAGGCAGGCTCCTCCCATACTGGTGCTATACTCTCTTTTAGTGGACAAGCAATTCAATTATATTTTACAGAGCTTTATGATATAAAAGTTACATTTGACCAGGTTGCTCTCTCCAACTATATGCAATTTAATTTGCTGCCTATCTTAGATTATACCGATAGAAATGCGCTGCAGGCACATATAATTCCTGAAGAGTAGCAGAAGCAAATTCCTCACATAATATAGCACTGGAAAATGACAGTCTTCCCACAGAGATTTATAAAATATATGGGGAATACTCTTTTCTGGAACCCCTTACTACCTTTAATGCAGCTGAATCTCAGGGGTCTATAACTTCCTCAATGAACGAGGTTATAATAATTGTCATACCCAAATCAGGTAAAGATTCAACTTTGTAGGCCTTGTAGGCCAAATTCTTTGCTAGTCTGAGAACTGAAGCTGCCAGCTAGAGTGCTTTGTACTGTCTTGTCCTCCATAATTCACAAATTTATACACACTGATCAGTAGGGTTTTATCCAAAACAGATCTACTATGATCAATATCTATAGAGTATATCTTAGTATACAGATTCTGGCACATAACACTGGTAATAGTGTTGTCATTAGGCGCTGCTAAGCTGTTCGATTTTTGTTGAGGAGCAGTATAATCGACAGGATTCACAACTCTTTGGTATGGGTTAGGAAATCCTAGCCTGGATTCAACATTTATACTCTTATGCCCCGTACACACGGTCTGATTTTCCGACGGAAAATGTTTGATCGGATCATGTTGTTGGAAAATCCGACCGTGTGTGGGCTCCATCTGACTTTTTCCTTTGGAAATTTCCGACGCACGAAGTTTGAGAGCCGGATCTCAAATTTTCCGACAACATCATCCGATCTGACTTTTTCCGATTATGTATAGAGAATTCCGACGCACAAAGTGCCACGCATGCTCAGAAGAAATTTGGAGACCAAAGCTATTGGCTACTGGCCTCTACGTAGTCCCGTCGTACGTTTTCTACGTCACCTCATTCGGAACGGTCGGATTTTCCGACAACTTAGTCCGACCGTGTGTAGGAAACACCAGTTTCGGACAAAATCCGTCAGAAAATATCCGACGGATTTTGTGGTCGGAATGTCCGACCGTGTGTACGGGGCATAATCCTATCACTCAGAGTCAGAATAAATAATTCTTTAATGGAACTTTTTACTTTGACCAAACAAGGCTTCCCATTATCCCCGCTGTTATTTGTTTTTGCAATTGGTGTTGGCTATTTTTGGTATTTCCAGTAAAATGAGATTCCATAAAGGAGAAGTGGAAAAAAGATAGACCTGTATGCTGAGGACAGGTTGCTATTCCTAGGAAATACATCCTCTTCCAGATCTCTCTCATGAACTTGAGAGAGGAACTCAATAGGGTTTTGCTAATAACTTGGACAAATCCACTCTGCTTCCCCTGGACCCCATAACTCAAGAGTTTCCTGACCATAGAAAATAGTTGAAACCTTCACAAATCTGAGCATTATGCCGCGTACTCACGGTCGGATTTTCCAACGGGAAATGTTCGATGGGAGATTGTTGTCGGAAATTCCGACTGTGTGTAGGCTCCATCGGACATTTTCCGTCGGAATTTCCGACAAACAAAATTTGAAAGCTGGATCTCAAATTTTCCGACAACAAAATCCGTTGTCGGAAATCCCGATCGTGTGTACACAATTCAGATGCACAAAATTACACACATGCTCGGAATCAAGCAGAAGAGCCACACTGGCTACTGAACTTAATTTTTCTCAGCTCGTCGTATGTGTTGTACGTCACCGCGTTCTTGGCGTTCAAAATTTCTGACACGATTTGTGTGACCGTGTGTATGCAAGACAAGTTTGAGCCAACATCCGTCGTATGGATTTTGTTGTCGGAATGTGAGATCGTGTGTACGCGGCATTAGAGTTTCAAAATAAATTCATAATTATCTTACACTTAATTTACTCTTACTGTTGGTTAAATTTAAACTCAAGTGCAACAGTAGTGGGCAGAGCAAACCTGGTCAAAATTATTTGGCCCCCTCAGCTATTATATATGTTACATAATGCCCTGGTATGGGTCCCATTGAAAATATTCAAACAAATGGGCTTCCTTTTCAGGGGCATATTAAGGAAAAATAAGAATGCATGAATTAAACTGGAATCTCCTAAATTTCCTAAGGATGAATGCCGCGTACACAGGATCGGACATTTCGACAACAAAATCCCATGTTTTTTCCCATGTTTTTTTTCCAACGGATTTTGGCTCAAACTTGTCTTGCATACACATGGTCGCACAAAGTTGGTTGGAAATTCCAAACGCGCTGCTCTTCTGCTTGATTCCGAGCATGCGTGGCACTTTGTGCGTCGGAATTGTCTACACACGATCAGAATTTACGCTAACAGATTTTGTTTTCAGAAAATTTGAGAACCAGATCTCAAATTTTGTGTGACGGAAATTCTGATGGAAACTGCTCCGATCGCACATTTGCTGTTGGAAAGTCCGACCATGTGTAAGCGGCATAAGGCTGTCCCAAATGCCAAACTATATTAGTTGGCTTCTCAGCTGCAACTTATGGAGGACTAGAGAACAATAAATCTCACCACCCACTACAATAATTATTAGCCCCCCTGTTCATGCAGAAAGCCTTGGTCGTAAATCGTGAAGCAAGGAGGTTTGATTCCCCACCCAACCTACCTACCCTGAAAATGCAGGAAACTATTTGGACAGCAGTGAAACAAACAGTGTACTATGATGGGTACACTAAGTTCCTTAAAATGTAGGATACCTTTAATTATCTAGAGCTTAAAAAATTGCTGGGGTTCAGAGTAACAAGCAGGAAAGACTGGGATACAGATATGGGCCTGTTTACAGTTGTAGACTGGTGTGAGGATTTAGCTACAATCCCTGTGCTGTTAGTTTCTTCTACGCAGAAACTTAAGCCTAGTACACACGGGCCGAATTTTGGGCAACATTGGCTGGTTCAAAAAAAATGGCTGACATTCAGCCTGTGTGCATGGTAGCTGGTTTGACATCTGTTGAATGAGCACGCTGGAAAATCAGCAGCCGACCGGCTCCCAATCAGTGCTCTCAGCCAATGGCTGAGAGCGCTGACCAGAGTGTTCTGGCATTGGGGCTGTCCCCCTGTACACAATAGCTCAGCAGGGGAGCTTGCTGTTCTAACGTCGGATTGTTAGTACAGTGGCTCTGACCTGGACTGTCAGTTTTTTCATGCAAACCACTGGGTTGAAGGAAATAAACCTGATACTGTGTACTAGGCTTTACTCAACCCTTTATCTTAGATAGGATTTATTATACGTCACATAGATTACATCTGTGGGGAAGTAGGGTTACCCACACAATGTGAGACAGATACAAGCACCCTTATACATATGCTATAGAGATCTCCTATGGAACAATGCTGAAAATAAGATATGTTTTTTCTACACATATTTGTTGAATGCAGTGTACTATGAATTTATGAGATGGGGCAGTATATAATTAGCTGAAGTTTGCCACTTTATTAAGAAATTGCAATTAAAAAACATAAATGTTTTAGCAACTATGTTACTAATGAAAAATTTAAATGCACAGATGTATAACCGACAACGGTAACCAATCATTTGCATAGGAATTTTAAAAAAAAAATGGATTTTGCTTTGCTCATGATTGGATGATTATAGTTCACTTTATTCACAAAGTGATAAGTGTCTAAGTAAATCAACCCAAGTAAATCAACCAAACAACGTACTTGGCATATGAGAAATCAGAAGCTTATAATCTGCTCTTTGCCACCCTAACTCTGCTAAATAAGTATCATGTCTTTTATTTATGTACAATCAAAAAAAATTTTAATCATGTGAATTTATATTTAAAGATTGGAAAAAAACAGTGCAATAGTCTAGAACTGACAGACGGTACATTGTAAAACAAGAGAGTAAGCTTCTAAATTCTATTTATTTGGTTAGAGTGATAACGTCAGTAGATGTAAAATCTAAGTGTGAATTTTAAAAGAGTTTATATTGGAAATATATACACAGTCACGCATGGTGTACAAACATCGATTACAATACACACACTGTGAAATCTGGATTTTAATATTACTGCTGAGAGATTGTGTCTAATGAGAGGATTATTACCAGTTGTCATCTCAGCATGAATAACAAAATCCCTATTACACTGCATGACATCACATATATTATTTATACCATAGGGGTGCTCTTGCCATGGATATAAAACACAAAGTTCTGAGGGCAAGGATCTATTTTCTCTTTCCCTTTTTAATTAAGAAGTAAATCTGCTAAAATATAACATCACTATCCAAAGGACATTTCATGCTTAATTGTTGTGCTTCCTATTTAACTGGAATGCATGGTTAAAGCTCTTTCTGCACTGAAAAAAACATACAAGTTCTTGGGAAAACAATAAAAATGCCAACTGCTGTCTGCTAAGCCAATCTGAGAAACACAAAGTTGTGCTTGTTTAAAATACCTGAGCTTTACTCTCAGTCAAGCAGTATATTACTAATTGCTGATTATATTTTACTTTTACTGAAACTTTTAAGCCAATGAGAAAAGAGATGCATTGCCCAATACACAATTTAATGACATATTCAAGAGCTACTTTGTGCTGCCATGTTTTGTGAATGACTTCACATTGTTAGCAAAGCTTTTTGTTCTTGTATACTCCCCATGGTATAAATGCATTTCTGTTATATAATGACAATATATATATACTATAACAAAATTATTACAGTTAGTACACATAGAAGGCACAAAAAGCAGGGGTATAACACGTTTACTATCATCTATAGAAATGAATCAATGTTTATTGGCCAACAATGTGAATTTAGAAATTGGCTATGCAACATTAACTGAAAAACAATATTCTGGATAAAAGAAATGTAATACAAATTGTATTTATGTAAACTTTTCCTAAGCAAAACATAAGGGTGGCAATTGCTGATCTTCCACTAAAAAAGCTGGTTGCCTGTCCTACTGGCTTCAGAGTCACTGACACAAAACAGATCAGGATAGTGCAGGTAAAGTCCTTTTCTACATATTTGTTCTGAGCTAGTGATTCAAAGTTTTAAAGCCAAAAGATCAGCATGCCAGCAAGACAACTAGAATTTGCAGAACAAATCAACAAGTGCAGCCCTCATGTTACACTGGCTCTAGATACTGTAGAGGTCTGCTTCATTGGACCCAGTATAAGAAAGTCTAATTGATGCCAATAAAACTAGGGTTCCTTGTTTTAAAGAATAACTCCACCAGTATGAAGGTAAACCGGAAATCTTGTCCTCGAAAAACATATTTTTGCTGTTACTTACCGTGTGCATCCTGTGGGTCTGTTTTTAGCAAATAAATGCTTAACAATTTCAGTAGTTATCTGTACACAAAAAGGCACTGATTGGGAACTGCTTAATCAGGACTGTATGTACAAAATGGCACTCATGGGCCTGTGCTAAGGCAGATATTTTAGGGAGAGTAGCAACAAGCCTCACTATTAACAAAACCATGATAATTATTTCCTAATTTTGTACTTGTATGCCCACTTTTCAAAATTTGAGGCTAAAGAATTACAGGGAGAAATTGGTGCGAGGGAAGATAAGAGGTGTCAGAAGGCTCTTTGTAGTTTAGGAATCATGAATCTACCCTTTCTCTCATATGGTGGTCTGTACAGCTAAAGAAAGTTAACATTGTTTTCGCAAAGTAATCAGCCTCTACTTCTTTAGCTGTACTGTAAAATAAACAAAGCACACTTATTATATTGTATTCCTAAAAGTACTTGTTATATACACATATAACAACTCTCGTGTCAATCACCTTACTTAAAAAAGGTGTGCTGTCTCTTTAAATGATTAAACTGGTGAATAGGTGCAATAAAGCAAATGTGTGCAATAAGTGCAAAATAAGCACACAAAGTACAAATAAACAATGAATTAAATAAAATCAAAAAGTATGCAAATTGATCAAATACAATCACTCTTAGTAATATAAAGTCCAACTCAAAAATCTCCTAATTAATTACAAAGCCCTTGTGCATTCGATGGTGAATAAAGTGCTCAGTGCTATAAAAATTCCATTAAATAGTGCTTCGGTGCTCAAACGTGCTCCTTTAAATGGAAAAAAGGGGGCCACTTACCAAAAGGAATTGATGCAGAATTACAGAGATTAAACTGGCATGAACTCCAACTCGAGGCAGGAAGCTTAAAATGACAACAAATTCCCAATGGTGTGTTTCCTCAGCAGGCTGCAATAGACTGTGAGAGCTAGCCCTTATGGTATCAGAGGATTGATCTCCGCTTTAGCATATACGAGCATGTTTGAGCACTGAAGCACTATTCAATGGAATTCTTATAGCACTTTAGTGTACTTTATTCACCATCAATTGCACAAGGGCTTTGTATTATATTAAGAGATTTTTGTGTTGGACTTTACATTAGTAAGAGCGATTGTAGTCTATCAATTTGCATACGTTTTTGATTTTATTCAATTTTATTTATTCATTTATTGCTTATTTGCACTTTGCTTATTTTGCACTTATTTGTTATTTCAAATTTGCTTTATTGCACCTATTCACCAGTGTAAACATTTAAAGGGACAGCACATCTTTTTTAATTTAGATTAGTTATTGGCCCAGTGTCTGGGTTTCATGAGCTGCAGCAGTCCATTATATCATTTGGTTTGAAGCTGAGCGCAAGATTTTTCCTTACTTTATAATCATCTTACTATCAATGTTTAAGACATAAGCATTGCCCCAGTATGTCTGTGCTAAAGCATTGATGGTCGGAGAGACCTAGTATTTATGGAAGACTTGTGCTATGCATGTATAACAAGTATATTTGTGAATACAATACTGTATATTAACTATAATTAAAGTTTAAGGATTTTATTCATTTTGTTAATTTTACAGTGCATCTAAAGGATTTCTCAGTCAGGAAAGAGTTGCAAGGTGGAAGATCAAAATCTGGAAATTTTAAAGGTGAGTTTTGTCAGTATTTTCTACTTAATTGCTGGTGGTTGTTGTTTGCGCTACTGCTACTGGTAATTGAGCCCAAGTGTATCCAGTGTACAAGTACTTGAATTTAGATTCTTTGGTTTTATTGAGCATTAATAAATTTGTTCTAACTAGTACCGATGCCCTCCTACAAATATTTAAATGCCTAAATAAAAAACATAAGGAACAACTGCTACTGTTTGAATCAAGCACAGGTATTCATGACAGATAAGTTATCTATTTAGGTTTTGCAGTATCTGGTAAAAAAAAAAAATCAAAATGATATATACAATAAATTTAAATGAATACATGATTAAATACAATGGAGTTATTCTTTAAAAAAACAAGAGGACTATGTGTGTTAATTCTAACCATCAAAGCTCTGCACATTGGCATTTGTTTAAATAGCAGCTCCCTACAGCAAGTATAGAAAGGGATAACACACCATTTTTTACTAGGGAACTGCTGTTTAATGGGTAGGTACCAAAAGCATTAACTGGTTATGGGCACAACAGATGAACAATACACTGACTTTGCTGAGGTAGTGACTGGAGCATGCAGAGAAGATGCGGCTGTTAAACACAGATACACAGTGGGGCTGCTGCACTTATTCAGGGTTTTACTAAAATTTTAACTGATGTGTTTAGCAGCGGAACATTTTTGAAAGTGCTTACCCGAGGGCCCTGATCACCTTGATCTCCCTGCAAAGGGGAAAGATGAGATGATAGTTTTAACAAGGACTCTGAGCTGCCCTGTGACTCTCTCACAAATGCTGGTTGTATGTCACAGACTTTAATATGCTCCAGTTGAACATCAGCATGGATTTGCCATTCTGCTTCCAAAAAAAAGGTACACATCAGAAATATGATTACTCACCTTGTCACCCTTCGGGCCAGGAGGACCCTGAAAAGAAAAACAGAAATAATTGTAGGTTATGACCGTGCTTCCAATGAGGAAAAGGTGATGGCATCATAGGCCTTTATATGGTAGGCAGTTCTGCTAATCAATAATTCAAAACATTATCCAATGACTTTGTTGGTACTTGCCTATTTTTTTGTATATTTTTTTGCTGGCTATATCGAATGTGTAACAAGGACCTTCTGTATTCGCTCATCCCCTTTTTTATGCTAATTTCAAATTGATTAGAGCAGCCACAGTTGTTGCTTTTTTGTATTTGGTGCAGGTACACACTGGAAGTCTTCACCTGGCTATGCTGGCTATGGAGTTTTTTTGAAGCAATGGGCCTGCACTGCAGTACATTGTACTGCACGGCAATGGACAGTAATGAGTGTCACACCTTTATGGCATGTTTTGGTGCATTTGCAGTCTATTATTTTAAATGGGCTGCCTTAACACAACACACTTAATGTGTGACATAGCACAAGCTAACACACCACAAAGAAGTAAATGGGCCAACAAGGAGGAAAGGACTGCCCCCAGGTGACCCTGTCCTCTGTGCATTGCTATATACAGTACCTGACATTATGTATGGGGTGACTGTAGTCAAATACATCTGAGTACTATTCACAATACTTTTTTATTTGCCCCAAACATTTGTTTATCAATGAGGTTTATTAAGTTTTTAAAGACAAGAAAGAAATACAATTAACATTGCATGGTACTGACATATAGATTCTTTAGCACTGATCCTCTCCCACACAAAATACATTAACAATATAACCAAAGGGTCCACAAGAGGTTACTACTGAAATATTATTGCAATATAATGAAACCAGGTGATAAGGTAACTTTCAAATTACAAATTTTATGAGTAATGCAATACAATTCTAACCGTTAATCCATTTGACAATTACGATAATCTGGCAAAAACTTGAGGAACTGCCCCTCAAGACAGGCTTTCAGCCCCCATTCCCTGGCCCACTTCTTTCCTTAACTGTTCCAATTGAAATTTGGTAAGATTTTGTATACCAGTGCTGTTTGAACCAAAAAGAAGGGAACATCCCAAAATCTTGTCCTGAAAATCAAAATGATGGCACTAGTAAAAAAAAAAGTATCACAAACTATACACGAATTTAGGGATCACACAGTGTGGCTTCCATGTGCATTTGCAAACGTATGCAAGAAAAACCTCTGATTTTAACCTGTGTCTTCAGAACAGTATATACAGTTTAATAGTATGTTTTTTTTATAGTTGCTATATAAAGCAAACAACTTGACTAAGTTGATATCAAATGCCGAATAATTTAGGCTGGCTAGACACTATGCACAGTGCAATTTTCTTCCCTATGACCACGAGCTGAACGAAAGATTCTCCCATCAGACTATAATGATCCTGCTGCTAGCTATAGCCAGTGGCAGTGAAAAAAAAAAAAACGGCTGTTTGTGCTGAAGTTGGTCAACTTCAGTACAACCTGCCTGCCCACAGATGGATCAAAATTTTGTTAGAACTGTGGGCGGCTTCACACATAGATTTTTTAGATATTTCCTTACTGTACTGTATGATGACAATTTACATTTTTATTGTTAAATAACAGCTCATGATGGATGGAATTGGTCTTAAGACATGTCTGACTGTGTGATAATTGTCAGGAGACTGACTTCAGGGTCACCAGGGATTGCAGTTTTTATTTCAATTTTCCTTTCATCCTTTGATACAG
This sequence comes from Lithobates sylvaticus, assembly GCA_028564925.1. Lineage (NCBI taxonomy): Eukaryota > Metazoa > Chordata > Amphibia > Anura > Ranidae > Lithobates > Lithobates sylvaticus. The sequence continues at coordinate 543,834,170 of CM053026.1, forward strand.
CAGGAGTTAACAATGTTAGCCCGGCACTATCCATTTCTGTCATATAGTCTGTAATAAGGAGGTTGCCTGACTTGCACAGAAAAGAGAATGTGCATGTTGGGTGAATACAGGATCATTTGAGAGTGTCAATGTCCAGTCTCCTATAATCAGATGTCTGTAAGAATACCTAAATCTTACAAAAGTATGAAAAGAAAAGCCATGAAAAGTGTACAAATTTTGTAAGCTCTAATGTACTTGTCAAAATGAACAGCCATATTCAGCTGGACTCAAAAGCATGCATCTGTAAGTTAACAGACACAGAGACCAAGGGTATAACAAAACAGGTCCACCAACCAACAGGTATTTTTCTTTCCATCCAGGATTCACAATTGTTTACCAATTCCATCTCTAATTCAAAGATGGCCTTTTTTAAAGTGTACTGGAAGTCAGCAGTGCACATAAGTGGTATACATTTACTCGCAGAAGAAAGCCAGATATTTATAGGGCTCTCTGTCTAACTGCTGAAAGGATCATCCGCTCTGAATAAAACTATCTGGCCTTCAGGAAGAAGCTCAAGACCCATCTCTTCTGAAAACCTAGACGGACACTGGCGGCAAAAGCGCCCTGAGACGATTTAGTTTGCATATGTTTCGCTATACAAGTTACTCATTCATTCATCATATATTTGTTTATACCAACCTGACACACTTAAGGCAATACGCTTTTAGGGAAACATGGAGGTTGCAATTGCTGATCTCTACATCTAATGTCACGTACACACGATCTGACTTTTTGGCCGGACTGTGCGGCAGACAATCCGTCAGATTTTCCAGCGGAGGTCTGCCGGACTTTCCGAACGTGTGGACTTGCCCACACCCGCCCGGACTTTTCCGGCGGACATTCCGCCAGAGTTTTGGCAGGACTATTGAAATGAACGGACTTGCCCCACACACGGAGTATGTGACATTGACACCTTGCTAGTCCCGTCACCTGGTATGGATTTAAAGGGGAATCCCTATGCCGAAAAACGGCATGGGGGTTCCCCCCAAATCCATATCAGACCCTTAGCCGAGCACGCAGCCCGGCCGGTAAGGAAAGGGGGTGGGGACGAGCGAGCGCCCCCCCCCCTCCTGAGCCGTACCAGGTCACGTGCCCTCAACATGGGGGGTGTGCCTTGGGGAAAGGGGGGCCACAGGGCCCCCCACCCCAAAGCACCTTGTCCCCATGTTGATGAGGACAAGAGCCTCTTCTCGCCAACCCTGGCCGTTGGTTGTCGGGGTCTGCGGGCGGGGGGCTTATCGGTTATATAGGGACAAGGGGCGGGGTCACCGACTCATGTCACATGGTGAAATTTCCGGAGGATGCTGGAACTGTGACATCATATGGGGGCGGGGTCACTGACCCTTGTCCCTATATAACTGGCAGCGCAACACGTCTGGGCCATCAGAAGAGGAGACAGCGACGTGTCAACATTGGATGAAGAAAGACGAAGAAGAAGAAGAAGCAGAAGCTGAAGCTGAAGCAGAAGGTGGCGACAGCGACAGAAGCCCGGGCCACTGCTAGTAAAAGAGCTGGAAGAAGAAAGCGGAGGCCCAGCAAGAAGAACAGAAGAGTGGGACAAGACCCCCGAAGTCGGAACAAGACCCCCCAGACGGTGGCGGAACAGAGAGAGAAAGCTGGGCTCTTCCGCTTGTAAAAGAGCTCCAAGACGGAAGAAGACCCCCGGAGCTGTGCAATAAAGTATTTAAAAAAATTGTGCTAGTTTACTGACTGTCATGCAGTATTAATTTTTACATCAAATTGCATTAAGATAAAAAACATTCTGCCTTTACAACTCCTTTAAATGAGAGCATTGTTTAATGTTTCACTTTAAGTATTTAAAAATAGACTGCATCTGACAGAATGGAATTTTTACAGTTTTTTTTTTTTTCATATCATTAAATGTTCCCCTGGACAGTGCACACCCCCAAGCTATTTTTTTACACCCCATTGACTATTAGAACAGACAATGGGCATTTTTAATTTGACGGATTCAGCTCCCATTGATTTTAGTGGGGTTCAGCATCCACATTTCTTTGAAGACCCTAGTCATGAATTCAAACTCAAATCAGATTATGAGACTGCATGGTGGCAATAGAGACGCATCGAGAACTTACAATTGTATCCTCCTCAAACTATTAATTAAAATCCACTTTGTGTGTTTAACATATCAATTGAATGGGCTGTCAACTACAGATTGATTATTCTTTTAGGAGAGATTAATCGCAAAGAAATTGAGTATTTATGGAAACGTGTATCGCCACCATTCGAATCATCATCAGACTCAGTTATCTTTATATATCAACAACAAATATTACTATCAAAGAGAACTTTTTCTAAAGAGAGAATTCTATATCATTCTATTATAGGTGGCTGGAGTCCTCACCTGTAACTAGTGTATTTTTCACATCACAATATACCTAAATCGCCATGTCAAAACTTTGCAGAACTCCAGGCAAAATGTATTATCTTTGGGATTTCAGTGTTTACCTCTATATATGTTTTCTACCTCCATCACTAACCCAATTGGACAATGATGGAGTAGAAACAGTTTGATAAGGTGATTCCAGGGCTTTCCTGTTACCATGTTCACAGTATAAAACACATTACAAAATAATAAGGCCAAAGCTGGATCTGTGCAGCAGCCACAGGAGCTACAATCAATATATATTTATACACCCTGGCCTTTCTGCCCAATGCCAGAGCTGCCATCAAACAGTAGCCTAAAAACAAGCCTGGAAACATTTATTTTCCTGCTCTTTTATGTCATGTAGTTTTCAGAAAGTGACAGTGGGGCAGGTAGCTGGATCAAATAAATATGTGTTTCCTATAACTCTAAGTACAATAGAATAATATTGTTCTTACCATGAACCATTCATTTAAAATGACATTCACTACCAGAGGAAAATTTTTAAAGAAAATATATTTATAACTGTACAAAGCTAATGCTGCAAAGAGTACCAGAATCACTCTACAGCATTACAAATACATTGCACATACATACAAAACTTCTTTTGATGACAAATGACTACTACTTCTCAGTATAATTCAAGGTCTAGTTTCTGTTCCCTTATTATTATCCTAACACATGTACCTGAAATGTTGTGAACAATGCATGTTACTTTTTCAGTGCCATTTGGACATGCTGAACAACATCATTATAAAGCACTTAGGTAAAGAGAAATAGTTTTTAAATGTTTGTTTTATTATAGGTAAAGGGACTTGGTTCAACTACCAGCTTTCATGGTGATTGAAATGCAAGCATTTTATACTACTGACTTGCTATTGGCAATTAGCTGTCGCGATTAAGCCACCCATTGTAGTAACCTCACTGATATTGTGTCACAATATTCCCCAGAATAAGCTGACCATGTTCTCTCGATTTTAGAAAATCAGATTGGAGTGGGCAGAGAAAAAAAAAATGTTTTTCAAATGTTTTAAAACCTATGTGCAGTCAAAAAAATGAATAAATAAATAAAAACAATCAGCACAAGGGACATAACTTACAGTCAGTAGGATGTGTCCCTCTTCTTTTAGCTGAAATTCTTCTCCATCCATGCCCCACCATCTAGGAATAGATGCCTCCATTCCTAGAAGCCAATATTACAGCCTATATGATTGGAAAGCGATCTATAAATGGAGGTAGTGGGCCTTATAATCATCTGCCCTTCCTCCATTTATATATTGTGTCTCCCTTGCTCTGCTTGCAAACAATTTGAGTACTGTCAGTAATCAATTTGTGGACATTCCTGGCCAGCGGCAGCCAGCCACAAACCTAGAAGTGGTCAGAACAGGGCATATTTGGGTTCACAACAAAGTGGGAGGATCTGCTCTTTAATCCTGAAATCCCTGCCCCCTTAACATTTGCCCTGAGTGTTTCTCTGACTCAGGGGACTATGTAACATGATTAACTATTGTAGCTCACCCCCCCCCCCCCAAGGAGCCGCAAGTAGAATGGGATCCCCCCACCCTGCACAGCCAGACACACTGTATTTCCACAGGCACTCAGAGTCAAAGAACAGTCCATGAATTTGCTTTTTGTTTTTTTATTGAGGGATAATAACTTGGATAGGGATTGGAGAGAATGGGATGCCCATTTTTCTTCAGAACAAATTCCGGGACAACTCTTCCTATATATAGTCCTATATAAACTCTGCTTCTTCCTCCAGCACTTCCTTGCAGAAAATTCAACTGGCACACTGTACAGATCTGACAAAACAATCAGTCTGATTAGAGCAAAAGCCTGTTGTAGGCAGGAACCTTTGGATGTGTAGCAAAAGTTCAGTGTCCAGCTTACACTAATGCGGCTACCGATCCCAGCACCACCTCTTCAGGCACTGCCAACCCGCCTGGCTGCAGCTGCCCCTTTCACTAGTCCTCCAGGCTAACTTCTTCCTACAGTCCTCCAGACTGACACACACCAGCCCATCCAGATGACTCTCAGGAGATCTCCTGGATGTGCTGACCTGCTCCTGCTGTCCTCTCACTTGCTCCTGTGCCTCCAGGAAGAGTTTCCTCTGTGTGTTTTAGGGGGAATCTTCCAGCACCCAAGCCCAAGGCCCAAGGTCTCCCCCCCTCCAAACTAGGTGGTGCCCTTCAAGGGCCCCCGACAGCCTCCTCAGCACTCCATCTCCATCTTTTCCCCACAGTCCTCCAGACTGACACTCTCTCCACAATCCTCCAGAATCTCAGGAGATCTCCCGAATGTGCTAACCTGCTCCTGTCCTCCTACTTGCTGCCGTGCCTCCAGGAAGGTTTTCCTTCATGTGTGGTGGGTATCTTACAGCACCCAAGCCCAGGTCAGAGGTCACCCCCCAGACTAGGGGCACCCTGCAAGGGCCTCTGACAGCCTCCTCAGCACTCTATCTCCATCTTCCACCTGACTACCCCGGCTGGCATGACTCATACCTATTTATGAGGTAAGATACCCCCTTCCAGACCCTTTTTGTTGGAGATTGGCCAGGGTCCTCATACATATGCATGGCAGTCCCTCCTTACTCCCACCCTCCAGTTCTGAAAGTTTCTACTAACTTCCAGACCAGGGGGAAGTGCCATAGAGAGATGCCATATGAGTCATCCAGCCTCCATGAGTCACTAAACCCTGACTCAGATTCAGCCCAGGCCTGGCTCTCAGCCAAGCCAATTTACCTACATTAAAACTAAACTATGTACACCTAGCACACTAGCTAGAGGGTGCTACACTATTTTTACTGTTTAAATGTTAACATGGCTCCACAGAATGTCAATTTTTTGGAGTTTGTTTTTTTAAAACCCAACTATAATTTGTTTTTCTCCAGTAAATTAAAGTACAACTAAAGGCTCATGTACGACAGTTTAAACAAGTGCCAAATCCAGTTAATATGCGATGCCCAAGTTACTCTGTGAAGCTTCCTTTTCCTTCCCTGACTGAGCCAAATCTTTTATTTGTGCCTCATAGTCTCCCCCTCCCAGTCGCTGCAGTTCTAAGTCAGAGGATTTCAGTTATAAAGGCATGCTGCCATGGCAGTTGGCCTGGCTAGGTATGTATAGGTGCTGATTGACAATCTGATAAATACACCCTCTACAATGTTCCTATTACAGCGCAAGCAGGCACAGCCTACTTGAGTGTGGCAACTGCTCTGAATTCAAGAATTGCTGTCACACCATCACAACCTTTATGTGGGCTCCATTGGCAGGAACAACAGATATTTGTAGGGGGCTAAGAGAAAACTGTGAGTGCCGATACACTTACTTAAATGATTAATGTTATTTTATTAGTGGGGCCATAGTGCTGGCGATTCAGTTTTATGCTACAGAGCCACTGGATCACTTTTACAGGCAGTGGAAGGGCACGTCCAATCGGGAGAGCCTGGTAAGGGGCATCCACTTCCTGGCACACAGTGAGACGAACTGATGTTGCTCCTCCCACTGTGTGATTTCAGAAACCAGAAGTGATGAACTCAGTCTCATGTAAACAAGCTGTTACCGGCTTGAGAAAGCATCTGATCGAACTGATCTTGGTTTGATCAGATGCTTTGGAGGCCAAAGGAGAAATCCAGGGTCTAACAGACCCCAGATCTCTCTAAAAAGAGGACGTGTCATGGCCCATGCTTTCACAAGAGATGCTGTTCATCCCTTGTGATAGCAATAAAGTTGATCCAAAAAAAATAAAATAAATAAGGGTACAATGTAAAAAAAAGTAAATAAGATCAATAATAAAAATAAGAATATTAAAGCACCCTGTTCTTGCTCGCCTATGAAAACTGTGATCGCACATGTGAGATAATTATAGTGTCAGAACTCCTATTTAACTCAAGAAGGATTACCCTGTAAAGGATTTTAAAGCATCACCCATGGAGATTTTTAGGCACCATAGTTAGTTGCCATTCCACAAGCGTACGCAATTTTAAAGACTGACATGTCAGGTATCTATTTACTTGATGTAACATCATCTTTTATGTTTTACCAAAAAATTGGGTATTGCACTGTGTTTGTGTTCACTGCGCAAATATCCTGCAACAAAAAAAAATTGCAAAAACAACCTTTTTTCAGGGTGTCTGGGGGTTTTAAGTAATTGTCTAGCAAAAAAAAAAAAAATGCAGATTTTTAGGTTTATGACAGAAATGTCATTTTACGTTCATAATACAAAGCATGGTGTGGTTTCCAACTAGGTTTGTCCTTACTGACAGCTGGATTAAAATCTAAAATCAAACTTTAAATGAATTTTAAAATTTGCTTTAGATATGTGGTGTGAAAGGTTTATAAACCTTTGTCAGGTTTTTATAGCCCTTACTTCCTTTTTTAGTGATAGGTGTCACCAAGGCAGGATGTGAGGGCAAATCTATAGTTAAGCCCATGTGTATTTCGGTCTGTCAGTTCAATCTGGAAAACCAGCAGCTGTCTGACTCCTGATCAGTGCTCTCAGCCAATGGCAGAGGGCACTGATCAGAGCGTTCTGGGGGGGTGGGGGGACCCCCTGTCAGTATACAACCGCTCAACGGGGGAGATCGCGGGACTAACCTTGCACGATTAGTAGAGTGGCTCCCAGCTGGAGCTGTCAGGTTTTTTTTTTGGTACCAGTACCAGGCTTAACCACTTGCTTACTGGGCACTTAAACCCCCCTCCTATCCAGACCAATTTTCAGCTTTCAGCGCTGTCACACGTTGAATGACAATTGCGCGGTCATACAACACTGTACCCAAATGAAATTTTTATAATTTTTTTTCCCAAATAGAGTTTCTTTTGGTGGTATTTGATCACCTCTGCAATTTTTATTTTTGTTAAAATTTTTTAAAAAGACCGAATTTAAAAATAATTTTTTTTTTTTAATTTTGTTATAAAAATTTAAAATGGGTAATTTTTGTCCGTCATTGATGTACGCTGATGAGGCAGCAGTGAAGGGCACCAACAGGTGCCAGTGATTGGCACTGATGGGTGGCAGTGATGGGCACTGATGGGTTACACTGATAGGCAGCACTTTTAGGTGGCACTGATTGGCAGAACTGGTGGGCATTGATAGGTGGCACTTGTGGGCAATGATAGGTGGCACTTATGGGCATTGACAGGTGGCACTTGTGGGCATTGACAGGTGGCACTTGTGGGCATTGACAGGTGGCATACATGAGGCATAATTGCCTCTGACTTTTCGGGACCGAAGTCCCTTTAAGATGAGCCGATGATCAGCTTTTTTTTTTTCTCCTCCACTGACAGCGTGAGGAGCGTGCACAGGGGAGGACGTCATATGACGGCCTCCCGGGAATTGATATCCGCGCTGTGGCCGTCATTCGGCCATAGCGCGGATGTCAAGTGGTTAAGAGTGCAACAATAAAACACTTTTTTTATTGTAGAGCAGACATTCTAAAGCAGGATTTCATGGGAATCCCAGGGTTCTTCCAGAGGTTGCTAGGGGTTTCTTGAGCTATGAGTGGCTGACCTACCATCTTATGGTGCCTGCATAATTCTTGGTCCATTGCCAATTGGCTGATATTTTTAGTTGTCAGAGGCATTTTTCCCAATGAACCCCAATTAATTAATTTTAGCAGGAGTTCCCTGAGACCTAAAAAAGTATTTCAAGGGATCCTCAGGGGTAAAACAGTTGAAAATGTTGTTGTAGATTGACAAATGGTTAAAAAAAAAGCATCTTCTGTTTACTTACTTGAGATCCAGGTTGACCCTGCAATTTAAAAAAAATAGTAATGTTGAACATTATTCAACTAAGCAAAAGTAGATGATAAAAAAATAAGATATACAAATCATTGTTAAACTGCAGATGATTATTACCACAATAACATTTTCCACCTGACTTTCCTTATGTACATGCTAGTTCAAGGTTTGTGTCTTAAAATATTGCAGCCAGAAAAACCCACAAAACTACACTTTACAGAATAAAATCAGTAATGGCAGCCCCCATGTATCTCTCAGTACAGGTTTCCTTTAAGGGATCGTTCAAATTCAAAGTCATTTCTTGGCACTGCATACAACAGCTATTAAAACCTCAGTGTTCATTTATACTGCAGATTAAAAGCCATTAGGATGCAAACATAGACTTCTCCTTGACAAGTAGACCATATTACAAGGCACTAGACAATGAGGAAATGATAAGTGGAGAGCAGCCATTAACCTTCCAAAACAGTGCAGCAATATCCAGTAACTAATGCACAATACATTAAAGGAATTTATCAACAAATCATAGCCATGTGCATTTTCCATAATCAAAATTTGGATTACTAAATTAACTGTAAAGTATCAAATTTCTCTGTCATGGATGCCCTGACTTATAATGGATGTGGAAAAATCAACATTGATGTACAAAGTGAAGTAACCCAGAGCAACCACTTGATTTTAAATAATTGCAACCAGCAGGGCTTTTTTTCAGGAGGAACGGAACAGTTCCGGCACCTCCAGCTCCAGCACTGACTGTAGGTAATGGTAAGGGGTGCTGGGGTGTGCTGCATGGTCTATTGATGCTGGTTGCTGGGGGATCTATTCCAGATGGAGGGGATCTATTTTTGCAGGGGGGTCTATTGTTGCTGCGGCTGGGCCCTAAATTACTTGGGGGTCAGTTATTGCTAGGAGAGATCTACTGTTGAGGGATAGGTCTATTGTTGATCTGTTGTTGCTGCTGGGGGGATTCTGTTTCGGGTGGTCAATTGTTGTTGGGTGATCTATTGTTGCTGGATGGGGTTCTATTGTTACTGGCTACAGTGGAACTATTTTACTGTTTTTTCTCTTATCATAAACAAATTCCATACAAATTACTGATCAGCACAAAATACTTTGTTCTGTATTCTCTAAAAGGGCAGTATGGGAGGTGGGTAGGGGGTGGAGCCAAGAAATGGTGCTCGGAGGTTGGTAGGGGCGGAGAAAAGGAGGAGTTACTGCACCTTTTCTCTGAGAAAAAAAGCCCTGGCAACCAGACATAATTACTGCTAGTACTACTACATTTTGTACATTGCTGTTTGCCTCATTAACAAGCCTGAATCTATTTGATTTGTGAAAAAAGAAAAACAAGCCTGAATCTATTTGATTTGCTACACTGAAGTTATTTTAGAGACCATGATCATGCTCTGCTAGACCTATTGCCATTGTGAAAGATACATAAATTAAAGAGAACCTTCCGCAAGTCTTGTTTTACTTACTTTGATAATATTCACTTTTATCCTGGACTACTTCCTACAACATTATAAAGTCTTGTAATAGACAACATTTGTTCAGAGGCAGTAAAATACTGCATTTACAGAAGATACATTTTGTACAATGTCTTTTTTTAGTTTTTCTGTGTCCATGGATGTCAAGTTTTTTTTATCATACCCTGAACCATATGACCATTTTAGGGCAATAAAAAGGACTACTAAAATTTTAAAAGGCAAACATTTAAATAATAACATCAGGATGAAAAAGTGAGCATGTAGTATAAACTCACACCACTGCCATTGCTTCTTCTCTTTCAATGTACCTTTATCAGCCTATCACAATTATGGGGTTTGCTGGCCCCAAAGTTTCTAAATGGCATTCAAGTATACTATGGGGCCAACTCTTTAAAATGAATAACAATCGTTGCTTTATTTTTAGGACTGAAATGTGCTAAACTGATATGACACAATAGGGAAGATTTACTAATGCACACAGAATCTAGTGCAGTTGTGCATAGTAACTAATGAGCTTCTAGGTTTAATTGTCAAAGCTTAACCACTTTCAGACCGGACCAATTTGCAGCCAAAGGACCAGGCCCCTTTTTGCGATTCGGCACTGCGTCGCTTTAACTGACAATTGCGCGGTCGTGCGACGTGGCTCCCAAACAAAATTGGCGTCCTTTTTTCCCACAAATAGAGCTTTCTTTTGGTGGTATTTGATCGCCCCTGCGGTTTTTATTTTTTGCGCTATAAACCAAAAAGTGCGACAATTTTGAAAAAAACGCATTCTTTTTTATTTTTGCTATAATAAATATCCCCCAAAAATATAAAAAAAAAACATTTTTTTCCTCAGTTTAGGCCGATACGTATTCTTCTACATATTTTTGGTAAAAAAATCGCAATAAGCGATTATTGATTGGTTTGCGCAGAAGTTATAGCGTTTACAAGATAGGGGATAGTTTTATAGCATTTTTATTAATAATTTTTTTTATTAGTAATGGCGGCTATCAGCGATTTTTATTGTGACTGCAACATTATGGCAGACACATCGGACATTTTTGACACATTTTTGGGACCATTGTCATTTATACAGCAATCAATGCTATTTAAATGCATTGATTCCTGTATAAATGACACTGGCAGTGAAGGGGTTAACCACTAGGGGCCAGTGTAGGGGTTAAGTGTGCCTAGAGGTGTGATTCTTACTGTGGGGGGGCGTGGCTGTCAGCTAGTGAATGCTGATCTCTGCTCCAATCACAGGGAGCAGAGATCGGCGTCACTAGTTGCTAGGCAGAACGGGGAGATGCTGTTTATTTCCGCATCTCCCCGTTCAGCCTTCCCGTGAGACGATCGTGGGTGTCCCCGAGGCGATCGAGTTCGCGGGACCCGCGACCGGCCTCACGGGAGTCCCGACCAGCGTGCACGCGATGGCACGGCGGCATCTTAAAGGGGACGTACATATACGCCCTTATGCCTGTCCGTGCCATTCTGATGACGTATATCGTCGTGCGCCAGTCGGGAAGCGGTTAAAGTGTTACTAAACCCAGGATCCTGCATTCACTATATCTGGTCTCCCACAGCACGCAAAACATGGAAATGCAAACGTTTTAGTAAATATAAACTGCTAAATACATTTTCTTATGAGCTGTTAGAGCAGTCTTGTGACTTCTATCAGTGTCTGGTTAAAGCTTGTAGGAGGAGTTTTCATTTTCCCATTATTGTCCTATGAGGATGCAGGACCCCCGACCCTCTGTCTGGACAGTGCCGATTGGCCCTGTGCTAATCACATACACTCTCCCAAGAAAAAAAAAACCTCTCTAGTAATCCACATCAAACTGAGCATGTGCAGCTTTTCCCCTAGCCTCTGTACTATCCGGAGATGGTTTGGGGACTCTAGAATAAGGGGAGGATCAAAGGAGACAGGATCAAACAGCCTTTTTACACAATGCAGATGATTAACCCTTTAGGTTCAACAGTGAGTATAACAAGCCTGCTTTACTGCATATACAGACTGATTTTATTGTTGTGGGTTTAGTAACACTTTAACTGAACAAGCTTAAGTTAGAAGCTGATTGGTTACTATGCATCGCTGTACCAGATTCTTTGTGCACCAGTTTTAGTAAAATTTCCCCCAATGTGTTTCTGAATAGCTTGTGAGAGAAGCATATACTATTCCAACAGTACTGAGTTCAAATAAGAATTTTAAATCAAGGACCTCTGAGGGCGTGAAAAAAATAGAAGATATTTTATAAAATGGACAAGGGATGAGGAGAGGGAGGGTGAATGACAGGATCCTTTAACTGTCAAAGCCACAGCTCCCTTAACTGTCACATTCACAGCTCTAATCCCCTCAGTGTCTTAAGTATAGTGCAGGAGTAAATTTTGGCATGCATGAGACCAGGATTTTGAAGCTGAACAGCAGCAAATTCAGACATAGAATTATTGTCAGTAGAGGTAACTTTTTTGCATGGAGCACAATAATTCATTTCTTTATTGCATGTCTCCGGGAAGCTAATCTCCCCACTATATTCCAAGTAAGTCTTCAACAACTTGAAGCCTATCATTTTAATAGCCTATCAATTTAAATAGAATAACTTAAACATGCTTTTTTTCTCTATGCCAGGTAAAAAACACCCAGGTCCAGTCAGATTCACATGAAGCTACTATAAAAAAATTAAAAAATATTTTAGCCCCACATCTACGGTAACTGCCTACACAAGCTCCACATGACATGGATTCCCTATTAGATCTGAAACAGTAAGTACTCCCATTGTACTCAAGGCAGGGAAGGATTTCACAATATGCACTAGCTATAGGTCAATTTCTCTCCAAAATTCAGACATTAAAATGCCAAGGACCTAGTTAGTGGGTTACATTATCTTCTTCCCATTTGGATATCACCTGCTTAGATGGGGTTTATATCTGGAAGAAAGTCAGAAATGCTCTCAGGATTATCTCTATTGATTCTCATGTCCTCTGACAGTTCTGGTTCACTCTGCTACTTCCCATAGATGCTGAAAAAGCAATTGACAGGGTGGAGAGGGAATATGTTACACTCACACTAAGACACGTTGATCTAGGTGCCAAAACTACTTCAAACTATCATATATAACTGTACCAAAGTAACACCTACACTTTAATGCTGCCAATAGAGAAAGCTGAGAGTCCCATCCTTGTAAATTACAGTCTCCAGAATTCTGGGTCAGTACAACCTAGCTCAGACTCTAGTAATTTAACCACTTAAGGGCCAGGCCTATTTTTTACACTTGTTGTTTACAAGTTAAAATCATATTTTTTTTTATTTGCTAGAAAATGACTTGGAAATAATACACTTTTTTGAATACAAAAAAAAATAAGAAAGTTAGCCCAATGTTTTTCTATATTAAGAAAGATAATGTTACCCAGAGTAAATTGATACCCAGCATGTCATGCTTCAAAATTGCGCCCGCTTGTGGAATGGCAACAAACATTGACACTTAAAAATCTGTATAGGCGATTTATAAATTTCTACAGGTTACCAAATTTTGAGTGGTCTTTTGCTAGAATTATTGTTCTCACTCTTAAGCCCCATACACACGGTCTGATTTTCCGACGGAATATGTCCTATCGGACAATGTTGTCGGAAATTCCGACCGTGTGTAGGCTCCATCAGACATTTTCCATCGGATTGTCCGACGGACAAAGTTTTATCTCCTGCTCTCAAATTTTCCGACAACAAAGTCCTATCGGACTTTTTCCGATCATGTGTAGCGAATTCCGACGGACAAAGTGCCACGCATGCTCAGATCACATTACAAGACCAAAGCTATTGGCTACTAGCCTCTACGTAGTCCCGTCGTAGGCAACAAACGTCACCACGTTCAAAATGATCGGATTTTCCGACAACTTTGTCCGACCGTGTGTATGCAACACCAGTGTCGGACTAAATCCGTCGGAAAAAATCTGATGGATTTTGTGGTCGGATTTTCCGACCATGTGTACGGGGCATAACGATCGCAGCAATACCTCACATGTGTGGTTTGAACACCGTTTACCTATGTGGGCGCTACTTACATATGCGCTCGCTTCTGCGTGCGAGCACGGACAGACAGGACGCTTTACTTTTTTTATCTTATTTATTTTACTTTTTATTTTTATATTGTCCCCTTAAAAAAAAATGTTGGATCATTTTTATTCCTATTACAAGGAATGTAAACATCCCTTGTAATAGAAAAAGGTATGACAGGACCTCTTTAATGTGAGATACGGGGTCAAAAAGACCTCAGATCTCACATTTATACTTAGGCTGCATTCACACCTGAGCGTATCATTTTCAGGCGTTTTTTTAGGGTGTTTTTGAGGGCGTTTTTCTGGCATTTTTTCTGGTGTTTTTGCAGAGTTTTTGCAGTGCCTGTAATCTGCCTAAAAAGAAGCTCATGTACTTTTTTGAACTTCAGGTGTTTTGCTTCAGGCGACAAAATGCTCAGATGTGAACAGGGCCATTTACATCAGCGGTCTTCAAACTATGGCTCTCCAGTTGTTCAGGAACTACAATTCCCATCATGCCTAGTCATGTTTGTGAATGTCAGAGTTTTACAATGCCTCATGGGATGTGTAGTTCCACAACAGCTGGAGGGCTGTAGTTTGAAGATCCCTGATTTAAATTAATAGGATTTGCTTGTTGGGCATTTTGGAAATTTTGAGATGAGCGTTTTACAAGCTAAAAATGCTCAGGTGTGAATGCAGCCTTAAAAGCTCTCCAAGGGCATAGAGTCAGGTGGGGACCACCCAGTGAGGTGAACAGCCTCAGATGATACACAGAGATAAAATAAATCCTCCTACATAAGTTTTACATGTATATCTGCTGTCTTCAGCTTGCTATATTCTTTAGAATTCTTACATTGTACCGTATATACTCGAGTATAAGCCGAGTTTTTCAGCACATTTTTTTGTGCTGAAAGTGCCCCCCTCGGCTTATACTCGAGTCAAGCACTTTTCTGCAGCAAAAAAAAAAAAAATTCCGACCCGACTTTGGGGCCCCGTATCTCGGGCCCACCTGGGTCTAGGAGTCCCAAATTTGGTGTGCCAACCAAGTGGACCTAGCACTATAACATATCCAAATATGGGGTTCCTAGCACTAAGTGGCCCCGAGATACGGGGCCCCAAAGTCGGTTCGGAAAATGTCATTCTCTGCTGCAGAAAAGTGCTTGACATTTTCTGACCCGAATTTGGGGCCCCATATCTCGGGGACACTTGGAGCTAGGAACCCCAAATTTGGCATTCAAACCCAGTTGAACTAGCACTATAACATATCCAAAGATGGGGCTCTTACCACTAAGTGGCCCCGAGATACAGGGCCCCAAATTCGGTTCAGAAAATGTCATTCTCTGCTGCAGAAAAGTGCTTGAGATTTTCTGACCCGAATTTGGGGCCCCATATCTCGGGGACACTTGGTGCTAGGAACCCCAAATGTTGTATTCCAACCCAGTGGAATTAGCACTACAACATATCTAAAGATGGGGTTCTTAGCACTAAGTGACCCTGAGATAAAGGGCCCCAAATCGGTCAACTGTGTCCATCTGCATGGGCACAGTGAGGCTGCAAATGGGCATCGTTGACCCTCTTTTCCACTTACAGTAGCTGCGCATTTCTCACCCTAGGCTTATACTCGAGTCAATAAGTTTTCCCAGTTGTTTGTGGTAAAATTAGGTGCCTCGGCTTATATTCGGGTCGGCCTATACTCGAGTATATACGGTATTAGAATTTTTACTTCCTCATTCAGCAGTAGCAGTGTATTGTTGGATTACACTGGGAGACAGCTGATTGGAGGAAAGGCACACACCCCCCTCCACATAGGCAAATATTTTCAGAGCTGTGCTGTGAGTAGAGCAGATTTCTGCTAATCTTTTTATAGCACCCACCCTGACACAAATTTCAGCCTGGTTTTATCACGTGTCAGAGAACTTGCCAGAAGTTATCATGCTGATAACAGAAGAACGGAGCAGCAGAAAGACATGGGACATGAAGAGAGGTAAGAAAACACTGCAGATATATGTGCCCAGCTCAAATTTCATGAATCTGGTTTACATCCACTTTAAAGTGGAACTCCAGGCAAATAGCTAAATATACAGTTAAAATACATATATAACTTGTGAACTATTATTTCTGTCAAGAGCTTAACTCTGGCTTATGTCTGAATAATATATAATATATATAATAATAATAATAATAATAATATGTCTAAATGCAGCTTGCTTCCAGGTGCATTCCATTGATATTTGGGATCAATATGAGATACCTACAACATTATTCACAGTTTATTGACAGATGTATTTGACCTGCAGTTGTGGCCTAATTCTGGCATACATTTTACCTCTTTCTAAGCTGCACCAAGCTGCTTTTTCTGTTCCCATTGACATGAATTGGGAAAAAAGCAGTCCTAATGTGAACAAAACCTATGGGCACAGGCCCTTTTTGTGAGTAATATTATTCCAACAAAAAATTGTACTTTACATTAAAAGACTCTAGGCAGAATTAAAACCATATTGTAAAAAACTTACAGTCAAAGAGATTCTGTATATCTCCCCTGCCATAAAGCCTATCCCCTGCCCAATAGTATTTTTTTTTATGAATTGCACACTGACAACTGCGCACACATACAGATGTTGGGACTAGGGGGTCAATTTACTAGGAGTTAAATAATGGCAAATAAAATGCGGTAAGATGGGTCTTGCGTTTAATCAGTTTAACTGAACCCACTGACAGCTGATGAGTCATCTGTTGTTAAGTAAGCTGCGGCTGGCTTCCTGGCTCACTCCTTAGCAACCAGATATTGGGGGAGCACCCCCGTTTGTGAATTGGACTTAAAGCGTTTGTTACCCTAAAAAAAAAATATTGATCCTGTTCCTTTAAAGTATGCATAACAGCACAGTGCTTGTGTTGTGTAATTTGCTCCCTTGTATCACCTGAAATACCTTGCTGATCATTCCTGGTTCTGCTCTCCCCCCTGTAAACTGACCACGGTTTATCATGGCTGCTGAACACCCTGACACATGGCAAATTTACGTGCCTCCATCATCCGCTGTCTCTCCTCTGTCCTCCTCTCCCCCTCTCCCTGTCTGTCAGCTCCATCCGCTCCCCGCCCCTTCCCCTCCTGTTGCTATCATAATTGTTAATTACATAATCATACAATTCTCTCTGTTTAATAATGATATGTGTCCCAACCCAAGGTTGGGCCACATATCATTAGAACCTTGGGTTGGGACGACAAAACCGTCCAGTAACTCTTGTAATTAGTGGCCCCCATATCTTTATATCTAATGCAGAGATATTTTATTCTACTGTGATATCTAATTTTTGCCTTATTTAGACCCCGCTTAATTGTTGGCCTCTAAATTTTTGTCCATTTCCCCTCCTCTACCAATGAGGATAATAGAATGTACTCCAGATTGGAGAATTTCAGAAGTTCACCAATATGTTTTAAGTTTTTTTCTAACTCCAGTAAGGATTTTTTATCTATCCATCAAATTACACTTCTTTCTTTAATATACATGAAGATTTGGAGTGTCTCTTCCAATCAGTAATGGCAGAGGCTATTTGGATTATGATGTTTGTATTAGCAACAACAAACCACATTTTTCCCTTAGTATCTATGAGGTTTTTAACACCTTTCCCATTTCCAAGATGGCGGACGCTATTCCCAAGTCCGGGATCCACATCGAGGCTTGGTTGATTGGTTTATGTATATAATGCGGTGTGTCAGGACGCAGCCCGTGCCCCGTGACGACGTCCTTTGATGACGAAACGCGTAGGGAGGAGGAGCTACGTCTTGACGCCACCACAGCACGACGTGATCCCGTTACCACGGGCTTGTTTATGCGAGACCGGCCGGCTCGCTTAATGCCATTTAAAGATCGCGACACTGTAAGTGTTTTTTGCTTTTATAAAATAAATTACCCTTGGATTTTACACCATGCAAGCTTTCTTTCATTCTCCCTGGTACTAACACGTGTTCACTAACCGTGACTGGCCCCGAGTGGAGGTGTTTGGAGAATCCTTGGTCGGGAGATAACATATAGGAGCTATCTGCCAAAGTCTTTGGGATTTCGGGTGTTTCCTACAGTCTACCCCTGGCTAGGGTGAGAGCCACCTGCGCGAACGGTCCCCCTAAAAAGGGACCATTCAGTTCTGGTAAGAAGACAAGTGTGCCCTATGGTGGAGGTCTCTACACAATTTCTGTGGTGTCACACAAGTCACATCGTTATGAGCCTACCAGGAACCCCTATAGAGACTGTTTTCTTCTAATTTTTATATGATGTGACGGTTTAATATATTGAGCACTATAGTCTTTGTACTGCTCCAATGTGGACGACCATTTAATTAATTTGCACTTTTGCCCAGCTGGATGTCCATTATAGCAGGGTGCTTACATACATATTTTTTATCATCTTTATAGGGAAATTGCTATATTACAACTACATATCTGGGTTGTTTCATTTTTTCTGGCAACACGTATACTTCACATCACTGGTGTAATACTAGATGCCCTGGTGTGTGTTTATTGTTTGTATTTTTGCATTTGCCTTAATAGGGGTTTGCCATTTACATGAAATGTAACACTAGATGCTCTGGTGTGTGTTTATTGTTTACATTTTGCTTTAATAGGGGTTTGTCATTTGCCTATATATAGCAACACTGTTTATTTATTTCATATTTCACGTTTGAGGTGTTTAACACGCATAGGGGCTAAAATACACACACCGAGATACTGGTGTGAGACCAGATCCCCTGTTGGGTGTTTATTATTATATCTTTTTTGCTCAGCCATTTTTCATTTCCTTAGTGTGATTTCACTTTTTTCACACAAGAGTTCTGGTGCCAAACCAGAGACTCAGTCTGGTGTTTATTTGTTGCACCCCGTTACGTATAGGGGCTGCGTATAAACACACCTACAGAGATATCTGTTCAGTACAAGATTCATGTTTTTATTTTTAAAGAATAATTAGTACATTTTATGTGTCACCATTTTTGAGTTTCACCGAATTTGAACAAAGGGCGGTCGGCTCAGCCGGGTGTTCACTTTTTCACTCACACACGGTATATGAACTAAAGTTTTTTCTATACATTACTGTTTCGTATATACTTTTATGAGAGATGCACTAGCTGTATAGGCAATTTTCATTTTTTATGCACATTCATTCGATATTTGACATAGTGCACTTTATACATCATACTTTTGGTGTTATTTCATCTTTTTTAGCGCAGCTCCCTTTTAAACGTATTTCTGATTTATGTAGTATAACATTTTGAGCAGCAGCTTTATCCACCCAGATAGCGCAATTTTTTTCCCTTAACATATGTGTCCCAGTGTCTGTGCTATATAAAAAAAATGACGATTTCTACCTTATATCACAGCTCCTCCTGTCGCTTACATGACTGCTCGTCTCTCTCCTCCTCTCCTCCCAGCTGATGTCCGTGGGAGTTCTTGGCCCCTCCCACTGTAGCTGTCAGACAGGGAGAGGAGAGAGCCGAACAGTCACGTGAGTGCCAGGAGGTGCTCTGATATAAAGTAGAAATCGTTATATTTTTTATATAGCACAGACACTGGGGCATATATCATTATTAAAGTGTAAGTTCACCTTTACAGAAAAATCTGTAAGGTAAACTTACACAGGACCTCCTCCTCACCTCCTCCTTCTCCTGTTCTGAGCCCTGCTATCGCCGCCTCACCAGATTGGGGCTTAGAAATCCTCTTGACATTCTCTCTACTTGTTCCCCGCTGCCAGGACGGGCTATGCAGGATCTGATTGGTAGGCGCCACCAATGTGACTGCGCCGACCAATTAGAATGCTCTGAAACGTACTTCCTGACGGGGGGCGTTTTGGAGATTAAGCTGAGGGGATTTCTAAGCCCCAATCCAGTGATGCAGCAATAGCAGGGCTGAGAACGGAAGATCGCCACGCTGCAGGTCAGCGGGACTGGGAGGGGTGAAGAGGTGGTCCTGTGTAAGTTCACCTTACAGATTTTTCTGTAAAGGTGAACTTACTCTTTAAACAGAGGGGATTGTATGTTGCTAAACAAGTGACTTTACAACCACTTCAAGAGCTTACCGCATGGTATTCTGGCGATATTTACCAGCACATTATTAATTTTGCAGTAAATTTACTTTTTTTTACCGCATGCGACCGTGTTATTGCATGTGGTAAACATTAGTGAATTGACCCCAGAGTTCTCGGTGTAGTGATGATGATGACTGGCCAAGCCAATCAAGTCAACCGGTGATCCCAGAAGAAGATGCGGAGATGATGAAGGCACAAGCGACCAAGTGCTGAGGGAGTTTATGGATGTCACAGCACCAAGGGGGGCCATAATGAGCAGATACGCCCTGTGTACTTATATTATGGAGCTTATAAGTTTAATTCTGCTTTAAGAACATGAGAGCACTATATACTATATGACAATGATGTTTATGTATCTATTTGTAGTATACTATATACAGTATAAAACAGGAGCTCTGAGGTTCTGAGGCAATGTAGAACATATGGATACCGCGTGTTTTTCCACTACCGTAAATAGAATTATGAAGCCGTTCACATCAATCCACCTAGCAAATAGTTCTCCAGACCAGCCACATTGGCATAAAGAATTATGTACACCTACAGTACAGAAACATCTGTGGCTAGGTACTTTGTTTTTTATTGTATTTCTGTCCAATTTTAAAATAAAGAAAGCAGGAACTCATATGCTTCATAAATACTGAAAGGAAGTGTGACACCTGTTGTCACTGCACATAAATCATAATACCAATAAAGAGAAAAAAAAAAAAGGTTAGAATGTCTTGATCAAAGGGTTTATCCGCAAGCCTTTGCTATTCATTTTCGCAATGACGGCTAGCTACATTTTTTTACAGACATAGAATTATCTGTGAAATCTGTTTGACTGACCATGAAGAAAAACTTACAAATTACCCAGCATGGACCAAGGCTGCTCACGTTTTCGGGATAAATGATGAGATCTACAGTTCCCTATTGCACATGCCTTCACTGTTGAATCATTGTATTTTGCATAGTTGTGCAAGCATTGACCTTAGGTCAATAAACAGAATGTACAAGTCTAAAAAAACAAACGGCCATGATTTTCAGCTCTCACAATGAAATAGTACTGTAATCCATAACCCTTTGTATGTAAAATAACATGTTACATCAAAGATTCCCCATGGATAATATTCAGTTGTCATGTCATCTGACAAGAGATTTTCATTAACAATCCAAAATGAATAGCATAACTTACAAGTACAAGTAAGCCAAACATATATTTGGTTCTGGTACAGTAACCATTCAGAATAATCTTGCATTAGAATGACATTGAACTGCTAAAACTGACCAATAAATGTTTGCAATGAGCACATCATTGTTTTTTTGCACCTTATTACTAGTTAAAAAGCGGTTTCACACCAGATGCAGTCCAGGGCTTTTTTATTCTGCATCAAAAATGCATGGACAGTGCTTAAAGTGATACTAAAGTCAAATTTCTTTAATTTAAAAATAACAAACATGTTATATTTACCTGCTCTGTGCAGTGGTTTTGCACAGAGCAACCCAGATCCTCCTCTTCTTGGGTCCCCTGCTGGCTCTCCTGGCCCCTCCCTTCTGCTGAGTACCCCCACAGCAAGCAGCTTGCTATGGGGGCACCCAAGCCGAGCCGCTGCTCTGTGTGTCCATTCAGACACAAAGCCATGGTTTGGCCCCGCCCCCTCTTTGGCTCACTGACTTGACGGCAGCGGGAGCCAATTGCACCGTGCTGCTGTCTCAGTCAATCAGGCAGCCAAGACTCTCCTGGATCAAGATGGGGCTCAGGTAAGTATAAGGGGGGCTTTTGCACACAGAAGTTTTTTTATCTTAATGCATAGAATGCAAGAAGATAAAAAAACCTTCTGACTTTACAAACACTTTATCTTGGATTCCAATGGCCCTAGTTTACACCAGTGCAGTGCATTCCAGTGCAGTCCAAAAAAGTACAACATGTTGCATTTTTTCTGTATGGAACACAACTGAAACATGGCAAAATGAATCAGAACGCAGACATCCTCAACTGAGATGAAGAAAAAAAGAGGGGAAATAGCACAACAGAACACATTAAAAATGCATCAAACACTCACCAGACTGCATCAAAGATGCATCTAAAAACGTGCATGCAGAAGTGTATACGGAAGGCAGAGATTGTGGTGTGAACTGGCACAAAGACCAAAGAAAACAGATTTTGCTTGACACCTTACTATATGCTGGTGTAAATCATGTATGCAGTTAGGTTTCTACACCGTACTTAGGATACTACATCTTACCATTTGTGTAAAAATGGTATCAGATACTTTCATTACTATGCTACTGAGGAGTAGCAGTGGCCTTGTCACACAGAAAATAGGTTCTTTGCTAACACAGCTGACATTATTTTGCCAAGTCTGCTTAAAGTGCCTTTCCATGGCTGCTTAGTCAACAGGTTTGACCTACAAAATCGAGCAGGCTTCATATTATTGTCCAATTTAGCTTTAATCGAGAAAGCAAAACTTGTCAAACTGGTGCATGGTAGAAACTGTTAACACTGCAATTGCAACGCAGCCGGAGCAATTCAGCACTACGACCACTCTGAGTTGCCAGCTGGATAGGGAGCAGTTTGTTTTGTACCAGCTTTATTTGAAGTGTACAAAACATACACTTCATTCACTGACCGGTGTGTGCTGAGATAAAATACAGCATGTCAGCATTTTATCACAGAGTAATGCGGCGTACACACGGTCGGAATTTCCGATGGAAACAGTCCGATGGGAGCTTTTCATCGGATTTTCCGACCATGTGTATGCCCAACGGTCTTTTTCTGTCGGAATTTCCGCCGGACTTTGAATTGAGAACCTGTTCTTAATTTTTCCGACGGAAAACCTTTCTATCGGATTTTCCGATTGTGTGTATGCAATTCCGACACGCAAAATTCAGACGCATGCTCGGAATTTGGTGTGATCGTGTGTAGGCAACACAGCTTGAGCGGAATTCCGTCCGAATTCCGTCGGAAAAAAACCGTCAGAGTTTTTTTCAAAGAGAATTCCGATCGTGTGTACGTGGCATTAGTCTGCATTGCAGTGTAAATGGGACACATAGGAAACAATTGTTTCCTGTGTGTCCCTGTGGTGACAGACGTTTTACCGCACTGCGCATAGTGTGAATTAGCACTGAACAGATAATGGCCCTGTGAAAGGGACCTAAATTCCAACTTTTGTATTCAATTAATGGAGATTTACACTGACTGATAATCTACTGTCCAGTAAAAAAAAAATTCAAATTCATTTTTTTTCATGGAATAATTGTACAATACATGTGTCTGTGGACATTAGAAACACAGGAATTGATTTATGAAAAATAAACAAAGCCAGAGCAAAATCAGAGCTTTTGTTCATTTTTACCTATCATAATTCATATTTAATTCAGGAGCATATTGTATTTAATGATCGGATTGGCAAATATGGAACATTTGCCCCATAGAATGTTTGTGCAGCAGTTCCTATCAGTTAGCAGGGTTGCATCCTCATTTATTCACAGTAGAAAGATATGGTTTAAATTCACCCACATCACCAATCACCTTCAAAAGTTTGACCACCAGCTGTTATTTTCCAACTCAAGTTGAATTCTGATTAGTTGTTGTGTGAATATAGAACAGTTGCTATTTAAATAGATTTCTGCTGTGAACATTGTTACCCTGGGTTTACAACTTTATACCATGTTTCCACTTGCTTAAAACAGAAAAAGACTAACATCATAGGCGTGCGCACAGGGTGTGCCAGGTGTGCCTGGGCACACCCTAATCACCCTGTACACAGAGCAGATTGTCACTGTGCTGATGGCTTCTCTACTCTTCTTTCCCACCGGCTGCTGCTATGGGCACACACAGGGGGGATGTTTTACGATTAGTGGGAGAATTTGGGGGATGAAGGGGTCTATAAATATATAATATACCGGCCCGTTCCCTTTCTGAATGAACACAGTGAGTGATTGGTACCGTGTGTTTGAGCTTTGGAGTGCACACCCTAATGCAATAGGCTGCTCACACCTATGACTAGCACTATAAGCAGGCAAGCCATTAGAACAACTCTGCCACATGAGTACAGTGACTAAGCACAATATAAAAGGTCTGTCTGTCACTTATCATGCAATCTCAATAAATACACTCAAATGTTGTCTGTGGGTCAAATTTTAAATGTTCTAGGCCTGACTTGGGACCTAGATTACATGCCCACTATTGTGTTTGAGGACCCCCAAAGTGTGTTTTTATATCCATTTATTATCTTTGTGTTATGTTTATTTTTGTTTGTCACATTTTTTATGCACGTTTTTATACATTGATTTAGCTCTCTTTAGAGCATCTAGGAGTATCATGCTCTATTATTGGTATTTTTTCTTTGGTATTTGTTCCTGCACTATTATCTTTATTTTCTTCTTTTTGTGTCCATGTTATTCTCATAAACTGGTCTTTCTGCCTAAGATGTATGTCCATAGATTTTGCACTTGCCCCAGCTTCCATTTCCCTGGCCATGGAGCCTGTTGTTGTGTGTGTTGCCTGAAAATGGACTCCATTTGTACTGGGCATTAGCATAGGGGTGCCTCTGTTTACATCTGGGATCATGGAGCCTATTGCCAAATCATTATCCAGCAAAGGACACCATACTGGGCATGTGCAGGGGGCTGGAACCCCTTCTTTAGTCTTAGGGCGGCTCATTTTACTTAGCAACTAATGCTGGGGGTGTGTGCTACGCTATGCACATGTGATCCGGTTTCCATGACATTGGTGGCCAGCACCAGATGCCCCTTTTCCTTGACTGCACTTTTCCTATTGTATACCATTATTCTTCATTTAGTGGCACAGCTACATCACTCACAGTAAGACTGACATGGTGCATTCCACTCTGATTTATATAATATGTATATATAGTATATACAGTACTTTACAAAAGTTTTAGACAAGCGTGAATAAATGCTGTAAAGCAAGAATGGAAGAAAAAATCGAATCAAAATCAAACCAATATTTGGTATAACTACCATTTGGCTTCAAACCAGCATCAATTCTTATACTTGCACACTTTGTACACTTGCGCAAAGTCAGAGATTTTGTAGAATTAGAGTCAGGTGTATAATTAACCAAATATACCAAGCAGGTGCTAATGATCATCAATTTCATGTGCAGGTTGAAACACAGTCGTTAACTGAAACAGAAACAGCTGTGTAGGAGGCTTACAACTTGGTGAGGAACACCCAAACTCTGCTACTAAGGTGAGTGGCCATACACCATGGCAAGACTGAGCACACAAGGTAGTTATACTGCATCAGCAATGTCTCTCTCAGGAAAAGGTTTCAAAGTGAGCTTGCCAAAAGAGCGCGCACTGTGTGTATCTTCCTAGTGCGCATGCTCTGAAATGCATCACGAGCATGCCAGTGAGTGACGTCTTTGCGGTCAGCGATGTGTTCCAGCTTCAGGCTCTCCAGCAGTTTTCAGGCCCTACTCAATCGTAAGCAGCATCCCACTGACCAGGACGGCCCCCACGAGAAGCTACACAGGTTGTGGAAACATTGTTCAGTCCAAATCAATGCAGCGTCTATAAACTGGATTATATATGCCGGTTATAAATGAAATGCTTACAGTCTACATTCAGAGGCACCTGTTTCTCTCTTCTTTCCAAAGATTTCAAAGCAGACTGGGGTTTCAAGATGTGCTGTTCAAGCTCTTTTGAGGAAGCACAAAGAAATGGGCAACGTTAAGGACTGAAGACACAGTACTGTAGTTGGCCAAGGAAACCTTTATGCAGCAGATGAAAGACACATCATGCTTAATTCCATATATCAGAATATGTCCAGCAGTGCCATCAGCCCAGAACTGGTGGAAACCACTGGGATCCAGATACACCCATCTACTTTCTGGTGAAGTCTGGCCAGAAGTGGTCTTCATGGAAGAATTGTCATCAAAAAGCCATACCTCCAACATGTAAACGAGGCTAAGCACCAACATATAGGAACTGAGGTACAGAAAAATGGTAGCAGGTGCTCTGGACTGATGAGTCAAAATTTGAAATACAGTGCCTTGAAAAAGTATTCATAACCCTTGAAATTTCCCACATTTTGTCATGTTACACCCAAAAAAATGTATATGTATTTTGTTGGGATTTTATGTGATAGACCAACACAAAGTTGCACCTAATTGTGAAGTGGAAGGAAAATGATAAATGTTTTTCAAAAATGTTTACAAATAAATATCTGCAAAGTGTGGGGTGCATTTGTATAAAGCCCCTTTTACTCTGATACCCCTAACTAAAATCTAGTGGAACAAACTACCTTCAGAGGTCGAAAAAAGAGAGGAAAAAGTATCAATGCAGTGTGGTGCTGCTGATACTGAAAAAAGTAATCATGTGCCACGTCCTTAGTATATAGTGGAAATTGGAAGATGGGGGACTTATGGACTTTTTAGGCACTATAGACGTAAATTTTATAATATCAAAAATTTATTAGTTCAAAGAGAACAACATGCATAAAATACCACATACATCTAAAAAACACATAGATTTGAATTCACACAAATGAAAAGAAAAGGATATTCATACGGTACAGAAATCGCATATGCAGCCTAAAAATGATAAGCCTAGGGGATACCACGGAACAAAAGTCGGTGATGAAGACGGATTTTTGTCCAAAGTTGATGGGGTATCCAGTTGAAGGCAAGGGTGCAGTGCGATAATGGTAGATAATAACGAAAGCTCTACATGTTTCGCGTTATTTCATTCAACGCTTCATCTGGAGCCTGAGATTGCAGTGACTAACAAACAAATATGGAATTTAAAAGACACAGTAAGTATATGCATATCATCAAAAATTCCTAATTAACATATTCATGTTTTATATAAAGGTAGATATTGATCTAAAATAGTTGCCGAATGTGACCATCAAACTCCCGTCATCACTAACAGACAACGTGCAGCAGTGTACAGGCCAATAGTCCAAACTCTCAGTGGGGACGTATAGAATATTATATTAAACTGTCATTAATGTAGAAAAACATTGTACTTACTACAATACTTGGGTGTGTTCAAAAGAGAAGATAAAGAGGTACAGTCCCATTTGTCTCTCCACCAACCAAAAAGGCTGATGAGGGTGGCGTAGAGTGGGATTGGATAACGTGTAGCCCGGGTATATTCCTAGATGGTAGCCAAATGTAAAAAGAGGTAGTAACTGGGTAGTTAGGTTAGCCCCCTGTCCGTACATGACAGGGTAAATGTGTTGCATAGGGTGGTTAGCCCTAGGCAATGGGGAGAGAATGATAATGGCTCACCTGTATGGGGAGGGAGGCAGAAGGTTCCCTAACACTGTGTGGCAAAGGCGGCACTGGGAATATTTGTGAATATCCTGGATTGGAACGATCAAAGAAGGGCTCAATCCGTATGATGGTCAGATGATGGAAGCCTTAAGGGTGAGAAGGTGGTGCCGGGATGGACCTAAATAATGGAGCCATCAAGGTTAGAGGGAGCCTCCAAGAGGGATGAAATAGTACATAAATGGGGAATAAAGTAGCATTAGCCGAGGGGCATAAATGCAACTTACCAGAGCGGAACACAGAGCCATCCAACCCACCGTCAACAGGTCTGTTGGTGGGGAGCAAGGGACGCTGACAGGAAGCACATCCTAGTGTGCTTAAGTATACGTCCCATCTGTCGTCAATATCCGGCGTCGCCGGCTTGACGTCATCCAGATCGGCCGCGAGGAGCGTCCTGCGCATGCGCCGGCGCCCCGTCCCACGCATGCGCAGTGAGGCTAGGGCGAACGCAACGGCGCGCGCAGCGCGCTCGAGCAGAGGGAGTGGCTGGGGCGGAATTTCCCTGTCACTCCTTGCTAATTCGTCACCAAGCTGGCTAAGGTGACGATGTGCGGCCGCACTGAGTGCCGGACAGGCCAAAAGTACAGCGACACAATATCTGCCAGTGTGAATGTCTGGGGCTCGGGGGTCACAGGCGGCAACAATAGTAAAACTCCATAAAGCAATAGTGATAATGATAACATATGTAACCATCAAGAGAAAAAAGGTATCCAGCTCAAATAATAATTCTAGAACTTAATAGAATTGGGTATTTAGTAAGTGATAAATAATAAATGGTCAAAAGACAGTATAACTGCCTAAGGACATTTATAGGGAAAGAAAAAGTGGAATATAGAAAACCAGATTTTGGGAAACTGCCTGGAGTGTGGGGAATATTGAACTAGATAAGTATAGGCTGGATCAAGGATGAATTTTTAATCCAGTCAATGGGGGAAAAAACTTCAGGATATTTTTTGGGGGGATGGGGGGTCAGAGCTTAGAGGCGTCTTTAAAGGAAAGGTTTGTATGATTGTGCCTCATTTATGCCCGGGGAACGGGTCGCATCAAGACGTTCTATCCAGAGGGTCTCTTTTTTCAGGATTTCCTTATCCCAGTTACCCCCTCGTGGGTCCCTCGGGACAACTGCCAGAGCTATAAAGGAGACAGCTGTAGTATCAAATTTATGATAGAGATCTAAATGTCTACTCACGGAAGTTATCATTTTGCCCCCAGATGAGTAATAAATATGATCTTTGATTCGGGCACGGAACTGGCGGATAGTTTTTCCGACATAAAATGCCTTACATATACAGGTCATTAAGTATATTACGCCTTGGGTATCACAGTCCACGTGAAATCGTGGGGTAAAAATTTCCCCGTTGGGAAGTACAAAACTAGTCCCAGGTCGTATCCAACTCTCTTTCCACTCCATCCCAACTTTCTATGTTTACACGCCAAAGCACCCTTGACGCACATATCTCACAGTCCAACCCAGCGGTAAATTTTCAATTGCCCCTGAATACACCGCCAATAACCTAGAAAACAATCACACCATCATCAACCTTACCCCTTACGTGCTCTCAGACATCGAACTAGAAGTCCTAAGTTTAGGCTTGAGTTTTTGCCCCTCTATGAACATAGATAAATACGAAGCCATCAAAGATCTATACCTCTTTTCCCGGAATCTTACATATAAATATATGTTTGATAAAGATAGGGCCAGATCCCTTCAGGACAGAAATATCTCCGAAAAAGTAAAAAACTTCACCATGGCGGAGTTCAGAGCTCTTCGCAATCTTATTTTACTATTGGACGAAAGCGAGTCCGATGTGCCAGTTTCTGACACACCTGATATCGCCATATCGTCAACTGGCCATACAACGCCAACATGTCAAAAATTTAAAATAAAATCTCAACGCTTTCCAGACCTCATGACCAATGCTTCTATCTGGGCCTTTCTGGCGGGCACAGTCAATGACCTAAAATCGCTTACTATTAAAACTACTGATGATAATCTAACACCCTCTCAGCTGTTAGCCATCAAACGTCTCCAATCTTATACCGACATAGAAATTAAATCAGCAGACAAAGGAGGAAATATTGTCCTCATGACAAAAACATTCTATGAGAATATGGCACACAGCATTCTAAAAAATAGAGAGTGGTACATGCCCATTCAATCTGATCAAATTGAAGGCTATAGGACAGAATATCTTTCGGTCATTGGCTCTGCCCACCAGAGGGGCCTCATAGACTCGGACACCTATAAATATCTGAACATCCCCAATCCCAGACTAGCTACGTTTTACGCACTTCCGAAGATACACAAACATCCCACTTTACCCCCGGGTAGACCTATCATATCGGGAATTGGAGCCCTCACGGAAAATGCCAGTCGCCTTATTGATGCTGTACTCATGCCTCATGTCCTCTCACTTCCTTCATATACAAGGGATACTCTGGATCTTCTTAAGAACATTGAGGGAGTGGTCGTGCCTCCTGATGCCCTCCTCGTGACCATAGATGTTGAAGCACTCTACTCCAGCATCCCTCACGAGCAGGGCATCAGGACAGCTAGGACATTCCTCTATGAAGAAGACCACCACCAGTGGGAATTTTGTGAGTTCATACTAGATCTTCTAAGATTTGTCCTTACCAGAAATTGCTTTACCTTTAACGAGTCCCACTTCCTCCAGGTGCAGGGCGTGGCCATGGGCACATGCTGTGCCCCGGCCTACGCCAACCTGTACCTGGGGGGGTGGGAACGAAATATTTTTTCTGATGACAGTCTGTCGCCGTTGACCAGCCAAGCACTATGCTGGCTGCGTTACATTGACGACATTTTTCTCATTTGGGCAGGGTCCCTCAATAGCCTACAAACCTTTATGGAAACCATAAACCAAAATTCCTTCAACCTAAAATTTACATTTTCTGCTAATCCCGAAAAAATCACTTTTCTGGACTTAACTATATTTAGAGACCAAACTGGATGTCTGGCAACAACATTGTATAGAAAAGAAACGGCTGGTAACACACTGCTCCACGCAGAAAGCGCCCACCCGAAAACATTAATTCGTAGTATTCCCTACGCTCAATATCTCAGATTGAGACGAAATTGTACACACACTTACGAGTTCAAAATACAGGCCAACCTTCTCCGAGATCGCCTAAAAAACAGAGGATATAGCAAATCTATCCTCAGAAAATCTTTCAACAAAGCCCTAAGACAATCCAGAAACTCACTTCTTTACAAAACTAAAACCATAAAACCTTCCGATACTGTACGCTATATTACAAGGTACTCTAAACAGCATGGCGAACTCCGAGAAATCTTGGCCAAACACTGGCCTCTACTTCTTGAAGATCCCATTTTGAGAAAATACATCAGCCCTAGTCCAACCATCACATTCAGAAAATCACGCTCACTGCGCGACAAATTGACATCGAGTCACTACAGTACCGCAAGACATCATAACTCAGACAACATGGGCATTTTTAGGTGCGGACAATGCACTTACTGCCCATGGATACGACCTGGGACTAGTTTTGTACTTCCCAACGGGGAAATTTTTACCCCACGATTTCACGTGGACTGTGATACCCAAGGCGTAATATACTTAATGACCTGTATATGTAAGGCATTTTATGTCGGAAAAACTATCCGCCAGTTCCGTGCCCGAATCAAAGATCATATTTATTACTCATCTGGGGGCAAAATGATAACTTCCGTGAGTAGACATTTAGATCTCTATCATAAATTTGATACTACAGCTGTCTCCTTTATAGCTCTGGCAGTTGTCCCGAGGGACCCACGAGGGGGTAACTGGGATAAGGAAATCCTGAAAAAAGAGACCCTCTGGATAGAACGTCTTGATGCGACCCGTTCCCCGGGCATAAATGAGGCACAATCATACAAACCTTTCCTTTAAAGACGCCTCTAAGCTCTGACCCCCCATCCCCCCAAAAAATATCCTGAAGTTTTTTCCCCCATTGACTGGATTAAAAATTCATCCTTGATCCAGCCTATACTTATCTAGTTCAATATTCCCCACACTCCAGGCAGTTTCCCAAAATCTGGTTTTCTATATTCCACTTTTTCTTTCCCTATAAATGTCCTTAGGCAGTTATACTGTCTTTTGACCATTTATTATTTATCACTTACTAAATACCCAATTCTATTAAGTTCTAGAATTATTATTTGAGCTGGATACCTTTTTTCTCTTGATGGTTACATATGTTATCATTATCACTATTGCTTTATGGAGTTTTACTATTGTTGCCGCCTGTGACCCCCGAGCCCCAGACATTCACACTGGCAGATATTGTGTCGCTGTACTTTTGGCCTGTCCGGCACTCAGTGCGGCCGCACATCGTCACCTTAGCCAGCTTGGTGACGAATTAGCAAGGAGTGACAGGGAAATTCCGCCCCAGCCACTCCCTCTGCTCGAGCGCGCTGCGCGCGCCGTTGCGTTCGCCCTAGCCTCACTGCGCATGCGTGGGACGGGGCGCCGGCGCATGCGCAGGACGCTCCTCGCGGCCGATCTGGATGACGTCAAGCCGGCGACGCCGGATATTGACGACAGATGGGACGTATACTTAAGCACACTAGGATGTGCTTCCTGTCAGCGTCCCTTGCTCCCCACCAACAGACCTGTTGACGGTGGGTTGGATGGCTCTGTGTTCCGCTCTGGTAAGTTGCATTTATGCCCCTCGGCTAATGCTACTTTATTCCCCATTTATGTACTATTTCATCCCTCTTGGAGGCTCCCTCTAACCTTGATGGCTCCATTATTTAGGTCCATCCCGGCACCACCTTCTCACCCTTAAGGCTTCCATCATCTGACCATCATACGGATTGAGCCCTTCTTTGATCGTTCCAATCCAGGATATTCACAAATATTCCCAGTGCCGCCTTTGCCACACAGTGTTAGGGAACCTTCTGCCTCCCTCCCCATACAGGTGAGCCATTATCATTCTCTCCCCATTGCCTAGGGCTAACCACCCTATGCAACACATTTACCCTGTCATGTACGGACAGGGGGCTAACCTAACTACCCAGTTACTACCTCTTTTTACATTTGGCTACCATCTAGGAATATACCCGGGCTACACGTTATCCAATCCCACTCTACGCCACCCTCATCAGCCTTTTTGGTTGGTGGAGAGACAAATGGGACTGTACCTCTTTATCTTCTCTTTTGAACACACCCAAGTATTGTAGTAAGTACAATGTTTTTCTACATTAATGACAGTTTAATATAATATTCTATACGTCCCCACTGAGAGTTTGGACTATTGGCCTGTACACTGCTGCACGTTGTCTGTTAGTGATGACGGGAGTTTGATGGTCACATTCGGCAACTATTTTAGATCAATATCTACCTTTATATAAAACATGAATATGTTAATTAGGAATTTTTGATGATATGCATATACTTACTGTGTCTTTTAAATTCCATATTTGTTTGTTAGTCACTGCAATCTCAGGCTCCAGATGAAGCGTTGAATGAAATAACGCGAAACATGTAGAGCTTTCGTTATTATCTACCATTATCGCACTGCACCCTTGCCTTCAACTGGATACCCCATCAACTTTGGACAAAAATCCGTCTTCATCACCGACTTTTGTTCCGTGGTATCCCCTAGGCTTATCATTTTTAGGCTGCATATGCGATTTCTGTACCGTATGAATATCCTTTTCTTTTCATTTGTGTGAATTCAAATCTATGTGTTTTTTAGATGTATGTGGTATTTTATGCATGTTGTTCTCTTTGAACTAATAAATTTTTGATATTATAAAATTTACGTCTATAGTGCCTAAAAAGTCCATAAGTCCCCCATCTTCCAATTTCTACCTTCAGAGGTCACCTAATTAGTAAATAGAGTCCACCTGTGTGTAATTTAATCTAATTTAATAAATACAGCTGTTTTGTGAAGCCCTCATGGGTTTGTTAGAAAACCTTAGTGAACAAACAGCACCCTGAAGGCCAAGGAACACACCAGACAGATCAGGGATAAAGTTGTGGAGAAGTTTAAAGCAGGGTTAGGTTATAAAAAAAATATCCCAAGCTTTGAACATCTCACGGAGCACTGTTCAATACATCATCCGAAAATGGAAAGAGTATGGCACAACTGCAAACCTAGTACATGGCCGTCCACCTAAACTGACAGGCCGGGCAAGGAGATCATTAATCAGAGAAGCAGCCAAAAGGCCCATGGTAACTCTGGAGAAGCTGTAGAGATCCCCAGCTCAGGTGGGAGAATCTGTCTACAGGACAACTATTAGTCGTGCACTCCACAAATCTGGCCTTTATGAAAGAGTGGCAAGAAGAAAGCCATTGTTGAAACAAAAACATAAGAAGTCCTATTTGCAGTTTGCGAGAAGTCATGTGGGGGACACAGAAAACACGTGGAAGAAGGTGCTCTGGTCAGATTGGAACTTTGGACTAACAGCAAAATACTATGTGTGGCAGAAAACAAACACTGCACATCACCCTAAACACACCACCCCACTGTGAAACATGGTGGTGGCAGAATCAAGTTGTATAAATGTTTTTCTTCTGGAGTGACAGGGAAGCTGGTCAGAGTTGATGGAAAGATGGATGGAGCCAAATACAGGGCAATCTTAAAAGAAAACCTGTCTGCAAAAGACTTGAGACTGAGGTGGAGGTTCACCTTCCAGCAGGACAGCGACCCTAAACATACAGCCAAAGCTACAATGAAATGGTTTAAATCAAAGCATATCCATGTGTTAGAATGGCCCAGTCAAAGTCCAGACCTAAATCCAAATGAGAATCTGTGACAAGACTTGAAAATTGCTGTTCACAGACACTCTTCATCCAATCTGACAGAGCTTGAGCTATTTTGCAAGGAAAAATGGGCAAAAATGCCACTCTCTAGATGTGCAAAGCTGGCATAGACATCCTCAAAAAGACTAGCAGCTGTAATTGCAAGAGTAGCTAGAATAATTGATATTGTTTTGATGGCAACTGGTGATTACACCAAATATTGATTCCAGATATAGCATACTAAGTTATGTAAGGGGAAACACAGTAACTTAAGTTATAGCAAGAGAAAACTGTAGGGACAAAAAGAGTAAAGGAAAAATATCTACTGGGGGAAGTTGTGGATTGCTGAGCCACAGTGGACTGATCACAGAAATCCCTGCACAGAAGAAAGCAGGGGTCGAAAGAAACAATTTGTAACACAGGAGAAGAAACTGGACAGGATTGTACTGACAAACAATAGAGAAAAGACAGAAAGACAGTATGATTGGTGGGCCAAAAATTAAGTTGATAATTCCTGAGAGCTGGGGACAGTTAGATGTAAAGGTTAGATAATTATGACGAAAGCAATATATGGACGTTAGTAATAATAATAGTGTATATCGGTCTGTGTAAAAACAATAAATGCTATGTTTAATGCAATTCTGTTCAATTATATTAATTTGCTTGGATAGAAGACTATTTTAGACCTTCGGTCTTTCAAACAGTCTAGACTTTCTGCTCTACAAATTTAAGTGTGAATGAGATTCACCAGTATAGCTTTGGAACATGTAATATGCTTTAGTTCTATTCATTCTTAATATTGAAAGGATTGAAGATGTAACAACAAAGTTATTCTGCCTTTTCAGACCTAACAGACTACAGACGCCTCTAATGGTGCTGCATTTGTTACAATGAAATACGTTATTTGCAAGGCTCTTGAGAATCAGTTCTACTGACCACAATATAGAATGGAGCGTAAAGATGCTCAATATGTAACAATGACATAACGATAAAGCAGAAACATCAGAAAGCTTGGTATCTCCATTTCACTCGTGTTCATATTTTTTTCTAACTATAATTCTGCTTGCATTCCGGTATGAGCCAGTAAAATTTAATTGCCTGTTAATGCAACAGCCTGCAAAAATATAAGTAAAATATTGTTCTGTCTCCCTTTATATCACTGAATGCAGCTACATGTCATAAATGCCAAGCTACAGTTATGTTTCCTTTGAGAACTATTACATATTCCTTTACTCAAACTGATGTACTTTTTTAACAGTATTCTATAATTCAAAGACTTTTTGAGCTCCAAAGCTACATGGACTATATACGTTCTCTGCTCCGGGTATAGTCTACACACCATATGGGTTTTCAGCTGGAGTTTGTTGATTATCACATGGACTACAAGTTTGCTGATTATCACATTCATAGTCCATTGAAAATAAGTCTGTCTGCCACAGTGATAGTTTATGAATTCATAGACTTAAAGCAGAGCTGCACCCGCACAAAAAATATTAAAAGTCAGCAGCTACAAATACTGCAGCTGCTGACTTTTAATAAATGGCCACTTACCTGTTCCTGGTTCCAGCGGTGTAGGCAGAATGTGACGAGAGACCGCTCGTCTCTCGCTGCCCCGCCGCCATCCTCTGTCAGGGAACTACTCACTAACCGGTTCCCTACTGGGCATGCGCGAGTCACGCTGCGCGTCGCTATTGGTCCCCATTGTGTCCTGGGAACTGTGTGTTTCCCAAGACACAACGGGAACCTCCGGATATGGGCGGGCATCCTCGGATATGGGCGGGGCAGATACCTGTATTATACAGCACCCCCCTCCCCCCTGAAAGGTGCCAATTGTGGCAACCGGGGGGGGGGGGGAATCCGATAAGCGGAAGTTCCACTTTAGGGTGGAACTCTGCTTTAAGTAACGGAATGATGTGGCTGTGCGGGTGGTGATTTAAATGATACAGTGGCTGCAGCAGAGAGGAACCTGCCTGTTGTCAGGGGAAGGGGCTCAGAGGTGGGAGGGGGAATGCTTAGAAACATGTTACCAGGAGTAACATGTAATTCCTAAATGTGAACTTAGCCAAATTTGCCACCCTGTGCATGCACAAATAAAGTTTGTTTTCTACAATTAAAAATGAAATACACTTCTGAAGACTAAACTAATAAAAAGTGTCCAGTGCTTCAGAAAAAGTGTTCCATGATGCAATCCATTTAATAATTATGTGATCACCATTAAAGTGATTGTAAAGTCCCGTTTTTTTCTATAGAAATAACAAATATGTTATACCCACCTCCTTTGTGCAGTGGTTTTGCACAGAGCAGCCCAGATCCTCCTGTTCTTGGGTCCCCCTTTAGTGCTCCTGGCCTCTCCCCCCTGTTGAGTGCCCCAACAGTAAGAAGCTTGCCATGGGGCACCCGAGCCAAGCCGCAGCTCCATGTATCCATTCAGACACGGAGCCGCGGTTTGGCCTTGCCCTCTCTCTCTCCTCATTGGCTAACTGACTTTGATTGACAGCAGCAGGAGCCAATGGTGCCTCTGCTGTGTCTCAGCCAACCAGAAGGGACAGCCAAGGCACTCGTGGACATTGTTGGATTGAGAAGGGGCACAGGTAAGTATTAGGGGGTACTGGGGGGGCAGCTGCACACAGAAGGCTTTTTATCTTAATGCATAGAATGCATTAAGATGAAAAAAAACCTTCTGCCTTTACAACAATTTAAGACAATCCATTTCACTCAATTCCCCTGCAAATGTCAATATTGTACACTGTGCTCCACAACTCTCTTTTTTTACGCCTCTTCCGCAATCTCTTTTAAAAATTTGCTTCATCACACACAGGCCACAGGGAAAGACAAAAGGCCAATACGGTATAAAAACCTTTATTTATTTATTTTTTTGAAAACTGCAAAAAAACTATAAAATGCACTTATATACTCCTGTGCTATTGCCCAGCACTTGTATGTCTATCTCAGAGCAGAGACTGTGAGCCAGGCCTTCTTGTCCAACATCAGTGCCTGACCTCACAAATGTGCTTCTGGAAGAATGGTCAAACATTCCCACAGACACCCTCTTAAACATTGTGGACAGCCTTCCCAGAAGAGCTGGATCTATTATGGCTGCAAAGGGTGGGCCTATTCAATATTAAACCCTACGCACTAAGACTGGGATGTCATTAAAGTTCATGTGCGTGTAAAGGCAGACGTCACTAAACCTTTGGTAATATAGTGTATGTTGCTGCTCCTTTATTCTCCAATCAGCAAGCTTTGGGCATGGTGGTGAAACCACAAGAAACCACTAGATTTCTTAGCACCAAATTGGTGACAGCTCACAGCCTGAACAAAATCCTTTGACACATAAGACAGTTTGTTTATTTCAACTTCAACTATGCTTACATTTAAATGGTTTAGCATTAGGATGAAACCTAGTTTTTTCCTTGTACGATCTAAATTGTTTAACTGAATGTGGCTTTAATTGTATGTAAACATTGAAACATGAAATTTAGATTACATAACGAGTAGGTTGCAAACTATTAGGCAGAAGAAAGTACAGCCTTGACAACTGCTATCAATGCATTCTCTGACAATGTTTATAGCAGGGTTGATATGTTAATTAGGCCTTGTAATCATTCAAGCATTTTTTGCAGCTTTGTAAACAGGCACCCAAAAGCTAATTAAATGAGCAATCATGCCAGGTGCTTCATTGGTACTTGTCAATGACATGTTCAGTCTGTGTACTCTGCTTTAATGTGTCATACCCCAGCTCCCTGTGGGGCAGAATTTAACACAATTTATTAAAGTATTTGACATTAGTGTACTAGTTCCTGTTATAGAGAATATATCTTGTTTACATTTTAACATATTTGGGAATTTTATTAGCTTACAGTAAATAATATCAATATGTATGAATACTGTATATACTCGAGTATAAGCTGACCCGAATATAAGCCGAGGCAGCTAATTTTACCACAAAAAAATGGGAAAACTTATTGACTGGAGTATAAGCCTAGGGTGAGAAATGCGCAGCTACTGTAAGTGGAAAAGAGGTTCAACAATGCCCATTTGCAGCCTCACCGTGCCTCACTGTGCCCATTTGCAGCCATTGGCACCAAGTGGCCCCGAGATACGGGCCCCCAAAGTCGGGTCAGAAAATGTCAAGCACTTTTCTGCAGCAGAGAATGACATTTTCCGAACCGAGTTTGGGGCCCCCGTATCTCGGGGCCACTTGTGGCTAGGAACCCCAAATTTGGATATGTTGTAGTGCTAGTTCCACTGGGCTAGCACCAAGTGGCCCCAAGATACGGGACCCCAAAGTCGGGTCAGAAATGTTATTCTCTGCTGCAGAAAAGTGATTGACTCCAGTATAAGCCGAGGGGGGCACTTTCAGCACAAAAAAATTTGCTGAAAAACCCGACTCGAGTATATACGGTATTTAAAAATATAAAAAAAAGTTTTGCCATTAATCATTTGCAATCACATATATGCGCTTTGTGTAGCAGTGTATTCTGTGATTGGATATGAGGAAATCCATTATTTTCTCTGACTCTGTTTGCACCAATTATTGGAATTATGATGAACTGGAAAAGTCCTGCATACTATTTTTTTGGGTATGCTGACCTGCAGTATGTAATTTAAGTCAATTTAACAAGCTTTCCTTTTTTGTAATAAAAAGTATTATAACTGTGTAAAGGGTGAAAATTTCCTCTAGTGCCCTGACTAGGCAAAACAATAATAAAACAACTGACTTATGGACTGTGACATACCCAAAGCTTTTACATACATTTTTTAAGGTCAAAGCTCTCCAAAACATTCACAGATTCAATGCTTCACACCAGAATATAAAGTGTTAAAGCAACTTGAATTTATGCGCTGACATGACATACGTTTGAAATACATTGCTTTTTTTTTTTGAAAGATTCAGTTTGAATTTTGTATTTCAAAGTAAAATGCCCAAATTCAGAACCAGGTGTATATATGGTGACACTAAAATGATATTTGAGCTAAAATGAAGGAATGATAAAAATAAATTATAATCCTCTTCTGTTGGTATTGCAAACAGAAGCCCGGGTTGCCGACTTGCAAATTTGAGAAACAGATGCCTGATGCTGAAAAGCCCATAAAACAATAACACATCTGGTAGAGTGTGTCTTAACAGGGAAGGAAGAAACCAAATCCTTTAGACTATAGGCTCTAACGATAACTTGTCTGATCTACACAGCAATGATGGTGCAAAAAGCAGGAAAACCCCTGTGAAGCAAAACGTATGGAAAAAAGGACAATATCCTGGTTAAAGTGGAAGGCCACATTTGGGAGGAAAGAGGCCTTAAGCCCCTAAACTACTTTTGTCCTTCTGCAATACAAACATAGGCTCTTTACAGGATAAGGCCACTAACTCAGATTCTCCTCGCAGAGGAAAACCCACCACCATTCCAGAAAGGTCAGAAAAAGTAATATCCCTTATAGGTACAAAACTTGGCTTCTGTAATGTTGGGAAAACCAAACTGATCTCCCAAGGAACCACAGGGGAACAAACAGGTGGAGAGATGTGAGCCACTCCCTGAACAAAGGCCTTAACCAAAGTGTGAGAGGCCCAGGGCTTCTGAAACAGAATGACCAAGGCAGAGATTTGTCCCTTAACAGTGCTCAAGGCCAAATGTTGGTCCAGACCAGGTGGACATAAGGACAGACTATATCACATGGACTACTATATACAGCGAAAGTTCCTTGATCTGTATTACGCATAATAGGCCTTCCGGGTGCTATGGTAGACTTGTAACGAAGCTGATTTCCTAGCCTTGAAATGCCCTTGTCCTTCAGGACAGTGGTTTCAACTGAGAAGCAGGATGAAATACTGGCCCCTGAAACAGAAGGTCCGGACGATACAGAAGGGACTGTGGAGCATCTGCCAGGAGCTTGAGTATGTCTGAGTACCATGTCTTCCTAGCCAATTTGTTATAATGAATGTCCTCATTCTCAATCCTGCACAGTAGACGAGGGAGAATATGGAGGGGTAGAAGACATAAATCAAGAGAACCATCATCAGAAAGTCCACCATAAAAGCATTAGAGTCCCTTGACCTGGCTACAAACTCGTCCCATTTGCTGTTGAATCTGGATGCCAGTAGGTCATAAGGTGTCCTCGCTTGTGACAAACGACTTGAAATACCTCTGGATGGAGAGTCCATTCCCCTGGATTCCATTGCTCATGGCTGAAAAAGTCCACCTGTCAATTTTTCATTCCTGGGATGTGAACAGTGGATGGGGGCGCAATAGAGGATCATGTCTACTTCCTTTAAAGCAGTGTGACTTCTAGTGTCCCCTTGATGTTGAATGTAGACCATGGCTGTGGCACTGTTCAACTAAATTATCATCAGTTGTCCATGCAATGAAAGAGTCCAGCACTGAAAGAACAACCAAATTCTCATCTAATGTCCATGCAATGAAAGAGTCCAACATTGAGAGAGGAACAAATTGCGAGGAGTTCCAAAATGTTGATGAGAAGGTGAGCTTCCTCTGACAACCAAGTTCCCTGCACTGACAGTGTGTTCAGGACTGCTCCCAAGCCCAACAATCGGGCATCCATCATAAGATCCACAATTGTGGAGAAAAGGGCTTTGATATGTCCAGTGCTGGGGGAGAAACCTACCATATAAGGGAGAGTTTAGCTTTAAATTGATACTAAAGTCTCATTGTTTTTAGTTAAAAATAACAAACATGTTATATACTTACCTGTTCTGTGCAGTTGTTTTGCACAGAGCAGCCCAGATCCTCCTCTTCTCTGGTCCCTCTTCAGTACTCCTGTCCCCTACCCCCCTATTGAGTGCCCCCACAGCAAGCAGCTTGCTATGGGGACACCTGGGCCGAGCCACAGCTCCCTG
The DNA here is from genome assembly GCA_028564925.1 of Lithobates sylvaticus. Classification (NCBI taxonomy): domain Eukaryota; kingdom Metazoa; phylum Chordata; class Amphibia; order Anura; family Ranidae; genus Lithobates; species Lithobates sylvaticus. The sequence goes on from CM053026.1 coordinate 543,874,798, forward strand.
TGTCCATTCAGATGAGTTAGGTGCCAGTGCCACCTACCTCGCTGGATCACAGATCGGAGTAAGGGGTCGATCTCAATCCCTTACCACGTGATCAGCTGTCAGCCAATTACAGCTGATCATGTAATGTAAACAGAGACGTAATCGCTGATAGCGTGAGGAGAAAAAAAAAGCCGATCATTGGCGTCTGTCAGAGGGACATCGGTCCCGATCAAGGAGAGCAGCTGCGGAGTCATCTGTGCCCACCAGTGCCACCTGCCAGTGCCACCCACAAGTGCATAACAGTCCCGCCTACCAGTGCCCACCAGCGCCACCTACCAGTGCCCACAGTGCCACCCATCAGTGCCCACAGTGCCACCTATTAGTGCCCACAGTTTCACCTACCAGTGCCCATCAGTGCCACATATCAGTGCCATCTATCAGTGGTACCTATCAGTGCCCTTCAGTGCCCATCAGTGCCACCCATCAGTGCCATCCATCAGGCCCCATCAGTGCCATCTTATCAGTGGCCATCAGTACCGCCTTATCTGTCCCCATCAGTGCCGCCTTATCTGTGCCTATCAGTGCCTATCAGTCCCCATCAGTGCAGCCTATCAGTGTCCACCAGTGCAGCCTATCAGTGCCCAGCAGTGCCGCATCATCAGTGCATATCAATGAAGGAGAAAAATTACCTGTTTGCAAAATTTTATAACAAACTATGAAACATGATTTTTCTTTTTCAACATTTTTCGTTTTTTTTTGTTTGTTTAGCGAAAAATAAAAACCCCAGTGGTTATTAAATACCACCAAAAGAAAGCTCTATTTGTGTAAAAAAAAATTATAAAATTTAATTTGGGTACAGTGTTGCATGACCGCACAATTGTCGTTCAAAGCGTGACAGCGCTAAAAGATGAAAGTTGGTCTGGGCAGGAGGGGGGTTTAAGTGCCCAGTAAGCAAGTGGTTAAGATTGGGAGAAACGTCTGTAGCAGAGATATAATCCTAATCCAGTGCCTCAGAAAGTAAGGGGTTTTCTTCAGCTGACACCCTCTTTTCTTGCATTATCTGGCTCAAGGGCAAAGTCAAAGACTAATTCAGAAACCAAAATTGAAGAGGCATGGCTGTGACCCCTGCTGTCTAGGGCCTCAAAAAGGCTAATAAATTCGGCCCATAAACTATGACATTGTGACAGAAAATTCCTCTCTAGACAGGAAGTCTGGTGTGGCCAGATAAATGAGCAAAACAAGTAGGGAAGTCAGAATGGGGGCAAGCATCAGAGAGCTAATTAATGTCCAACCCCTTATCTCTACAATTATGATTTGTCATGCCTGTGAATGAAATGTTCTGATGGGGTGCTCATGATCTTTGCAGTAGTGCCTCGATGTGCTTTCAGAGCAAGAAAACCAGGAGATGTTGTCTAGCCAGCATCCCTTCTCTAAAGAGGAAGCCGCAAAATGTGCAAGTGCAGTAACTGCCATGGTAGTGAGTAGCACCCGTTCGCATGATCTCAGTAATGCACCACTGAGGAAGAGGGGGTACAATAGCATCACACTAGGTGTGCTTTTAGAATTTAAGATGGTGCCAATGCCACCACACCAAGGCAACCCTGAAGCCATCACCACACCAATGGAAGGATGGATAGAGGTCCCCATACCCCAAAGGGGAGACTGGGCATCCTAGGAAACATTTTTAAAGGGCTTCCACCCTGTACTCACTACTCAGGAACAATCTGTGATCAACTGCTGGCTTAACCCTCCACGATGGGCATACCCCCACAGGGTCCTTCAGAAACTGAGCTCTGCACCAGGCAGACCATGACTCTGGACCTGTAAAGCACCCTGTGGATAACTCCACATGCGGCACTACATGCCAATGGAAGCACCCACAGCAGGAGCCAGTGTAAAGCAACATTATAAACTGGCCCCATATCATCCAGAGATCGAAAAAAAACTCCATAGAAGAAGGTAAGCTTCTCTCAGTAAAGAGAAAAGGTCCATCGCTTAAGGACACATGGCAAAAATGGGGGCTAGCTGAAAAAAGGGAGGATTATAGGAGGGTTGTTGCTGCGGCCGCTTTTTCCAACATCCATCCACCTGAAAGCAACTGCATATAACTCAGTCATAATGACTTAAAGAAGCCTGTATTCTGTACTACATAATCAAGAAAATTATCTTTATCTTTGGACTTTCATTCACCATGAAATGCAAACAATGGTGGGATAGGGTTCCCACTGTTGCTTATAATTAGAAATAGGAGATTTCCATGTTTCACTGAATTCTCCTTAAAGAAAAGATAGGTGCTTCCTTTGGTGAATGCAAATATATTTGTGAAATTTCACAAAACATCATACAATTTAAAAATATACCGTATATAAATAATAAAACATCAGATAATTGTTGCATTGACAACACAGAGTCAATTCTTTTAAATATTTCCTTAACAATAATCAGTTTTGGCAGGGTAATAAGAAAAATGTTGGAGACTTTCCAATTTCTCATTATGTGTCACACAGATGTACAGCTTTTGCACCTGCCATGACACAGTGAAGTAAAGGATTGAGATTTTAAAGAAATGGATTTCAACACATATTTGTACTGAGTAGTTCCACCTTAAGGAAGGCATGGGCTACTGTTCTGAAATTGTGTAGTGGGAGCACAGTGGCTTGGAGGTTAGCACGTCTGTCTTGCAGCACTGGGGTTCTCAGTTTGAATCTCAGTCAAGCCACTATCTGCATGTTCTTCTTGTACTTATGTGGGTTTCCTCCCACACTCCAAATATAGCTGGTAGGAATATTGTCTCCTTTCTAAAATGGGCTTAGTATATGTACGCATGTGAGATAGGGACCATAGATGGTAAGCACCTCAAGGGCAGGGACTGATGTGTGTTCTATGTTATGTATACAGTATATCAAGCACTACCCCAACTTTCAGCACTATATTATTTTATAAGCCACATAAGGGTTGATTTACAAACACTGGGGTTTAGGAAATCGATACAAAAATGGGATAGTAGTCTATTGGTACTAGTTAGTTTTTATTCTTTAAAAAAAAGACAGGAATCTGACTGATGTGGATGGCATCTCTGTTGTCCTTTGCTCAAGTTTTTGTAAAAAGGCTCTGCAGTATATAAAAAGCAATGACTAAAATTATTACAGTTCTCAGTAAGAGGAAGCTGAGATCACAAAACTGATTTAAATCAGTATAATAAACAAATTTATCACTTTGACTAATATGACTTAGATGGCCCTCATATACTGAGTTTTAAAATATGTGCTTTCATTTCTTTAGTCTGGCTCCACTAACTCCATAATTCTTTTGCCAACTTTTCTTTCTAAATCCGATCGAGGCAGCTGTAGGAAAGAGGGACTCAGTGTAAAAAATGGGACTTTATGGACAGAAATCTGGAAAGGTCATTGATAAAAATGATTTATCTATGTTTTGTGAATTCTACCGCATTTATTAAAATTGGTTTTGCAATTAAGCCATAAATGGTTGAGCTCTGTCTGCTTTCCATGCTTAAATTTGCCAAAAGCCATAGTTAATGTTTATAGAACGCACTCAACTCTCTACTGCATGTGGACTTTTAAACCATTGCAGTCTTAGAACTGTTTCTGTAATCTAAAGAGAAATACTGGTCATGTGTGACCTGAGAACACTCTGTATTCCTTGCCTGTACAAACCCTTTCAATCATTACAATTTTTATTTCATGTATACAGGTCTACAGCCAATTAATATAAAAAAAATTGTATGATTTCATCCAGTCATTTGAACTTTGAAAACAGTGATATCTTCTAATGTATCCAAACAAATTTGGAGACAATTCAGCTTTTCAAATTGATTTGCATAGGTAGTGTAAAGTATCAGTTTGGAGTTGTATTGCAGGTATTGTATTGGATTTGGAGTTGTATTGCAGGTTTTTTACATTTTAGCCCCTACTACCAGTGGCGGCCGATGCTCAATATTTTGGGGGGGGCAAACAAACCTGCCCACCCACTTGCACAACCGCCAACCAACACCCTGCGCGCAGGAGATGGCCGGGAAGGCCTTGATCAGACGGTGGGCCTTGATCGGAGGTGGTGCGGGCTCCTGGAAGCTGCCGCTGGCCCCCTCAGTCGCACCCCCCCGAGATGGGTCAGACAGGAAGGCAGCCATCCATGTCCTTACCTTAGGAGGTAGTGCTGGATCCAGGGTAGGACTCCTGGAAGCTGTCCCTCCACCTGCTTCAGCTTGCTGAGGGAAGAGGCGGGCTGTTGCTTCTACTCCCGACTGAACAGGAAGTGGGTCCTGAGACCCGATTGGCTGGGAGTCCTAAGACTCACTAGCCAATCGGGTCCCAGGATTTGCTTCCTAATTGGCCAGGAGGAGAAGCAGGAAGACATTGCGAATATTAATTGGCTAATGTCACACAACTGGGTGGGCTCAGGGTGCAGTGCTCTGTGCCCTGAGCCCACCCATTTTGAAGCCAATTAGTGCTTCAAAAAAGAAAAAGAAAACATTGAAATCCGTGCATTCGGTGCCCTGCATGTAGATAAGGGGACGGCGCATGGATTCGGGGGTTGGTGTCCCTATGCCCCTAATGGAGCGGCCGCCACTGCCTACTACATACAATTTATGGCCAAATGTAAAGTGGACTTACTAGTTATTGAGTTCAGGTGTTTGCAATGGAGGGTACTGTTAATTGTCAGCATACAAAAACTTGTATTTTTGTAATTGTGCACTTTCTACCTCATGGAAATGCATTTTTTTGTTTGAGCGTTGCTATTTTCCTGTGAGCAAAGGCTCATTAAAACATTGTTTGTTGAGGTGTAGAGCAACATGAGTTGCCTTGACCTTAATCCTTATGTACACTTTATGAATGAGTTGGAATTCTGGTTGCAAGCCAGGTCTTATAGACCAAAATCAATATCTGACCATTTGCCTTAATGGACACAAAGTCTCAATGACACTCTAAATAACGTGGAAAGCCTTCTCAGAAAAGAAGTGACTGGTACAGTAGTAAAAGGTGTAAATTCCATATTTATTCCCATGGTTTTGACATAGGATATCCAACAAGCTCATACAGGTTTGATTGTTAGGTGGTGTCCACAAACTTCTGGTCATATAGGGTGAGATTTACTAAAACTGGAGCACTCAAAATCTGGGGAAGCTGAGCATGGTAGCCAATCAGCTTCTAACTTCAGCTTGTTCAATTAAGCTTTGACAAAAAAACCTGGAAGCTGATTGGTTTCTATGCTGAGCTGCTTCTGGTTTTGTACCATACAGTTTTAGTAAATTTCCCCGATAGTGTATGTGTGGCTTACAACCAGAGCTGTATTTAGACACAGGGGTTTATATACTAAAGGAGTAGAAGTTATTCACTTTGCAAAGTGTATGTTCATTTAGATCAGTAAATAAAGTGAAACTTTGTTCGTGTTGAATAACCAATCATGTTTAAGGGGAAAAAAAGATGACTTTTGCTTGCACAAAACTGGATGATTGAAGCAATCACTGCTTCACCTCTTTCACTGAGCTAAGTGAACACTAACACTGCAAAGTGAGCATACACTGTTTTATTGTTTTAATAAATCAACCCCAGTATGTTACATTTGGAATTAAAATGTTTTTTATTTTATATGACTGGCATTATTGTCTTATCAGTTGGATACATTTTTCCTTGTTTACCATAGATGCAGATTTATGTTTATTTTTATGCACAATTCCAAGTTTAATAACTATTATATCTAATTTACAAGATCACTAATTTTAAGTGATTTAGTATTAATATATGTTAGTATTATTGTTAAACCCAGTTATTTTAAACCATTATTAAAAGATATATCAGTGTGTACCATCAAACACCAAACCCTTCAATAATATATTAAATAGTTATAAAAAAGAGCTCATACTTACAGGTGGTCCTGTGAAGGGACAAAACAGAAAAAAAGGAAATAAAACTAAAATTAGAAACATCATAAAACAACACAAAAGAAAAAACACAATATACTGCACGTCTAGTAGTGTACAACATGTGCTTTCTCTATTATTAAAAAATATTTTGTGCCCTTCTGCCTTGTATATTAGGTGTTGAAGATATATCACCATTTAGAATAATAGGCCTTGCCTTAACCTGGCTTTATGATTATGTCAGATTTTTGCATCTCAAAGCAGTACAATTGTTTTGCATAGAAATTTGGCGTTTTATATTGTAGGCCTGTAATTCTTAGCAGTAACACACTTAAATCTGTCCAAACATGAGTCTAGTAGACATCCTGGGTATGATAAAGTATGAAAGACAAAATCATAAATTATAATATAATAAATAACTATAAATAATTATAAAAAAAAATAATATAATAAAAATAAAATTAATTTCCCCACGATTAACTATCGCTCAATTCTGCAAGTGTTCTAATTTACTATTGCTGTTTTCTAGCTGGTCTAAAACCACTTTTGACATAAAGGGACACTTTTTGGTTGCCATGGACAATCTGAAGTTTCCAGGCAGAAAGAACAGTATATATAATATAAAACTGCATGCAGGGCATTGGACAAAGCACTAGGGACAAAAGGGTTGTGAAATAATTTCATAAAGTAATGTAATCTGTAAGATCTATATGTAAGGTATCTTCTCAGAAACCACTAGTTTTGGGGGTTTTTTTTACAGCCAAAAAATGCCCCAGCCAAAAACAGTTGATAACAACCTATGTGTGCATGGACACATAGGATAACATGCTGGAGAGTTTATTGACTGTAAAAAAAAACATCTAAAGCCAAAAACAGCAGCTGTAAAAAAACATCCAAAAACGTCCAGTGTGCATGAGGCCTAATGCCTCATGCACACGAGCACACGAGCGGAATTTCCATCTGAAAAATCTTGGATGTTTTTTTCCGACAGAAATCCACTCAAGCTTGTCTTGCATACACACGGACACACAAAAGTTCTCAGAATTTTCGACCGTCAAGAACACGGTGACGTACAACACTACGGCGAGCTGAGAAAATTAAGTTCAATGCTTCCAAGCATGGGTTGAATTGTTTCCGAGCATGCGTGATTTTTTGCGTGTCTGAATTGCATACAGACGATCGCATTTTCGGATAGGAACTTTTCCCAACCGAAAAATAGAGAACATGCTCTCAATCTTTGCTGGCTGGAATTCCGCCAGCAAAAGACCAATGGAGCCTACACACGGTCGCATTTTCCCGACAAAAAGCTCTCATCTGAGTTTTGCTGGTGGCATTTCCGATCGTGTCTAAAAGTGGCCAACAACAGGGGCAAAAATAAAACCTTTGCAAGTAACTGGCAGTTTTAGGGCCATTGACAATACATTTATTATTAAATTTTTTCAAAGGAACAATTATTACTCTTCCAAGATTATATATTATGAAGCTGCTCTTGGTTACAAAATGTGTCTTTTTAGTGAAACAATGAAAACAATATTGCAAGCCTAAACTTTTTTGCTTTAGCAATGTGAATTTTCCAATCAATGATTTCAATTAGTCTGTGTGTATTACTTATAGTGATCTTGTTTTCACTGAAAGATCCCACAGATGTAACTTTAATTCTCTTTTCCCAGTGACTTTTTTATTGGAATTTATTGGAAAGTTAAGTCAAACAGCAGTAAATATATTTCATTTGCAGGAAAGAAAATTAACGTCTAACACAAAATCTGTTTTATTAGAGCTGGCGGGCACATTTTATTTTTTATAACGGTCTAATGTATTGGTGCAGCTTATTTACCAGATATATGTATAAGAGTATTTTATTCCCTTCAATTTGCAGGTGCAGACTGCAGCAGTCACCATTAAATGAATAAATGTTCAATTATTACACTGAAGGATAATAAAAAAAAAAAAAAAATACGAAATGTGTACCAATAATTTGTTCTACTTCTGCAAAACAGGTTTTTAGATGATTTCTAAGTGAATCCTAATTCATATAAAATATCTCTTAACCACAGGCTTTCAAAAGAGAATGACGGGTTATGTTCATACTACATTATTCTCTTCTGCTACTGTATGTTTTTTTTTTTTGTGAATGTCAAACCATGTGTCTGCCACATGGTACCACAGACAGCAGCTGGTGATTTTGTGAAATGTGCTCTGCACATGCCACACATTGTGGTTGGGCTGCATTGCCAAATATATTACAGGTGCATTCTTGGGCTGCCTTAAAGTGGTTGTAAACCCTATACAACCACTTTTACCTACAGGTAAGCCTATATTAAGGCTTACCTGTAGGTACTAGAAATATCTCCTAAACCTGCACGGTTTAAGAGATATTTACCATATACGCTTGTGCCGACGTCATCGGCGCATACGCACTGAAGAAAGGGAACGATCGTGCTATCTCTAAAGGGCTTGAGCCATGACTGGCAACTCCGGCCAGTCAGAGACCCGGAGTCCACGGCCCCCGGAAGGAAGAGGGGTGAAGATGGACGCTTCCACACAGCGGGGACAGCGGTGACATTGCGGGCTTCCTTTGCAGGTAAGTGCAATATAATGGGCTAGTATGCGATGCATACTAGCCCATTATACTTTTACTTTGCAGGGGAAAAAGAGGAAGTAAAACCCATCAGGGTTTACTTTCTCTTTAATGTAACACATCCCAGTACACAATAAATAATACACCAATGGGAATGAGCCCTAAAAGGTGTTTTAATGTTATTAATGCCTTAAAGGGGTGATAAACCCAAAAAACAAAAACATTTATATATTGCAGCTTATCAATCTTTATATGTGGTGGCTGCATTTTTTTTCTTTTTTTTTTTTTTTTTTTACCTGGTGATCTGGCCAGTAATGCACCTCCTGTATTTGGCTTCATGTACACTACAGCTCCTAAACTTGAGTTTAAGAGCTTTTGGCGTTTTTCTTTCCATAAAAGCCTATGGGGTTGATTTACTAAAGGCAAATCCACTCTGCACTACTGTGTACTGCAAGTGTACTTGGAAGTGCAGTCGCTGTAGATCTGAGGGGAAAATCTGAAATGAGGGGAAGCTCTTCTGATTTTATCATCCAATCATGTGCAAGCTAAAATGCTGTTTTTTATTTTCCTTGCATGTCCCCCTCGGATCTACAGCGGCTGCACTTCCAAGTGCACTTGTAGTGCACAGTGGATTTGCCTTTAGTAAATAAACCCCTATGTGTCAATGTACACATAGGCTTTTAGCAGAATTTAGGAGCAGATGCGGTTAGGGGAGGTCCAACCTCCAACAACCTCCCTCTCCTGAATGCAAAAGAATCGGCTGCAGGATAGTAACATTTTGACTGCTGGCCGCAGCAAACCGCAAAACGTGCCACGTTTTGCATTTTCTCGTGGACACGGTAAATCACAGTCAAGTGCACATGAAGTCTTAGCCCCTGTACACACGGTCGGACATTCCGACCACAAAATCCGTCAGATTTTTTCCCAACGGATTTTGGCCAAAACTTGTCTTGCATACACACCGTCGCACAAAGTTGTCGGCAAAACCGATCCTTTGGAACGAGGTGACGCCGAACACGTACGATGGGACTACGTAGAGGCCAGTAGCCAATAGCTTTCATCTCCATTTTTTTCTGAGCATGCGTAGCACTTTGTGCGTCGGAATTCTCGACACACGATCGGAAAAAGTTGGATCGGATTTTGTTGTCGGAAAATTTGAGATCCAGCTCTCAAACTTTTTCAGACGGAAATTCCGATGGAAAAAGTCAGATGGAGCCCACACACAGGCGGATTTTCGGACAACATGGTCCGATCGGTCATTTTCCGTCTGAATTTCCGACCGTGTGTATGGGGCATTAGAGTGCCCCACTCTGGATGAAAAAGCACAGGGGCACCTTTGGACAGCAGCGTTGCCAGTCTGGGGGAGGATCGTGTTAGATGCACTAGCAGATGTAGATAGGGTCCCTTTCACACGGGCATTTTGAGCAGGTCTGGGGGAAGGGAGTATTAAGCCCCATACACACGGTCGGAAAATCCGACCACCAAATCCATCGGATTTGGTCCGACGGATTTAGTCCGACACTGGTGTTGCATACACACGGTCGGACAAAGTTGTCGGAAAATCCGATCATTCTGAACGTGGTGACGTTTGTTGCCTACGACGGGACTACGTAGAGGCTAGTAGCCAATAGCTTTGGTCTTGTAATGTGATCTGAGCATGCGTGGCACTTTGTCCGTCGGAATTCGCTACACACGATCGGAATTGGTGTGATCGGACTTTGTTGTCGGAAAATTTTTAGAGCAGGAGATACAACTTTGTCTGTCGGACAATCCGATGGAAAATGTCCGATGGTGCCTACACACGGTCGGAATTTCCAACAACATTGTCCGATAGGACAGAATCCATCGGAAAATCCGACCGTGTGTATGGGGCTTTAGATGTACTAGCAGATTTAGATACACTAAGGCCGCGTACACACGAAGGGACAATCCCGCGGGATTATCCTCTGGACTGAAGTCCAGAGGATAATCCCCTTGTGTGTAGGCGCCGGCGGACTTTTTGGCGCCAAAGTCCGGCGGACCAAAGTTTTAAGTTTGGTTTTAAAATTATCCGCTGGACTTGGCAGTCCAGCGGACAATCCCGCCCTTAGTAGGCAAGTCCGCGGGACTTTTGAAATGAACGGACTTGCCGCTCATCGGCAAGTCCGTTCATTTAGAACGTAACTTCAGGTTACGTAGCTAGCGTAGGCAGTAAATGCCGCCGCGCTAGCTCCGTAAGCTGGCATGGATTTAAAGGGACTCCCCACGCCGAAAAACGGCGTGGGGGTTCCCCCCAAATCCATGTCAGACCCTTATCCGAGCACGCAGCCTGGCAGGCCAGGAAAGGGGTGGGGACGAACGAGCGCCCCCCCTCCTGAGCCGTACCAGGCCGCGTGCCCTCAACATGGGGGGTGCCCTGGGGAAAGGGGGGCCGTGCGGCCCCCCACCCCAAAGCACCTTGTCCCCATGTTGATGAGGACAAGGGCCTCTTCCCGACAACCCTGGCCGTTGGTTGTCGGGGTCTGCGGGCGGGGGCTTATCGGAATCTGAGAGCCCCCTTTTATAAGGGGGCACTCAGATCCCGGCCCCCCACCCTATGTGAATGAGTATGGGGTACGATGTACCCCTACCCATTCACCTAAGGTGTAAAATGTAAAGTAAAAAAAACACCCACACTTTTGAAAAAATAGTTTATTGCACTGCTCCGGGGGTCTTCTTCCGTCTTGGGGGTCTTCTCGCCGGACTCCCCCGCCATTTACCAAGCTCTTTTACCGAGCGGGGGAAGTCCGGCTACCTTCTTCGTCGTCGCCGCCGTCGTCTGGGGGTCTCGATCCGCCTTCGGGGGTCTTCCGGGGTCTTCCGGGGGTCTCTTCTGTTCTTGCGGCGGTCGTCGTCTTCCGCGCTGCCGGCGCCGCCTTCTTCTTCTTGTCCTTCTTCTTGTTCTTCTTCTTCTTCCGATGTTGACCCGATGCTCTCTCTGCCCGGAATGCCTGTGCCGCGCTGCGCTGGGACTTATATAGGGGCATGGGGACAGGGTCACATGCTCATGTCACATGGTGACCCCGCCCCCTTGTGTTGTCACAGTCCCGGAGGATGCTGGGACTGTGACATCGCAAGGGGGCGGGGGCATGCGTGTGTGGGCAAGTCCACACGCTCGGAAAGTCCAGCGGACCCAGCTGGAAAGTCCGGCGGGATTGTCCGCTGGACTAAGTCCGCCGGCAAAAGTCCGCACGTGTGTACGCGGCATAAGGCCCCTTTCTCACAGGCATTTTGAGCCTGTCAGTTTTTCAAACTGACCTACATGGAAGGTCCACGGAGCCCTATGAACAGGCGGATGTAAACAGACTTCTGAATCCGACCAGGTCCTTTTCTCTTTTGGTGGACCGAAACGGAGGTAGCCTGATGTAAACGGACAGTCCATTTACACCTGTCTGCCATAGTGCTCAGTGTAACTCTCTGCATAAATTGAACGGGCACAGATGTTACATCCATCCTGCTCAACTCTGATCAGCAGGGGATCTGCTCCGTGTGAAAGGGCCCAACAAATTGAAGCCAAATCCCAGCTCACGCTGCAGTTACATAACCAGTCACAGCAGACAATTTTTTTCCTTTTGGGATAAACGTTTTACATGAAAAAATATAATCTGATGATTGTAAGCACCCCTGTCAGTAGCAAATGGTTTCTCTCAACAGTCTAACTGCTACATTTGGGCAGCTTGTTCTGTTGAAAAACAACAGACTTAGGCTTGGTTCACACAGGGGCAACCCGAATTCCAGCGCGACTTTGTAAGGCGATTTGGAGTAGACTTCAGCACGACTTCAGCGAGACTTTGCGCAACTTACAACGCGACTTAAAGTTGCCTCCAGAACAGGCGACTTTGGCTGTGGCCAATCACAGAATAATCAGCTCTGTTGGAGAGAGGGGGTTGCCTGGGCAAACGTGGGAAGTACCTGTGTAAATTATTTTCTTTTTCCTGTAAAGTCACTTCAATATAGATGGAGATCCGACTTGGAGGCAACTTCCATTGAAATCTATGGGTACAAGTTGCCTAGAAGTCACCGTGAAGTAGCACAGGAACCTTTTCTGAAGTCGGAGCAACTTCAGTAGTGTACATTAAGACGACTCTCATCCACTTCAGTGGAATTTCTTATGTCCAGCAACTTGGGGCAACTTGAGGTCTGACAAGTCGGATCCCAAGTTGCTGTAGTGTGAACCGGCACTTAGGCCTTTTTCACACTGGAGCAGTGGGTGCGTCAGCGCTTTTGGGCCACTAGCGGGGTGCTTTTACCCCCGCAAGTGGCTGAGAAAGGGTTATAACCAGCCGAGAAGGGGTTAAAATCACGCGCAAATCGCTGCTGCAGCATCGCTTTGCCGGTGGTATAGCCACGCTGCCCATTGATTTCAATGGGCAGGAGCGGTGGAGGAGTGGTGGAGGAGCGGTATACACACCGCTCCTTCACCGCTCTAAAGAAGTTGATAGCAGGAGTTTTTTAGCATCCTGCCAGGGCACTGCTTCAGTGTAAAAGCCCTTGGGCTTTCACATTGGAGAGACAGGAGCGGCTCTTTCAGGGCGCTTTGCATGCGCTATTTTTAGCGCTGTAGCGCCTGAAAAGCGCCCCAGTGTGAAAAAAAGAAAGCTTAAAAAAAGAAAACAAATATAGCCATCACATCTAAGAATTGGTTAGCTGCAATATAATAAATGTTTGCTTTTTGGGTGTAATACTGCCCAATAAGCAAAAAGTAAATAGGACTCATATGTTAGACAAGCATCATATGCATCACTTGAACATGGAAATTATAAAGGATGAGTCATCTCTATGTATTCTCCTAACAATGAAGAACCACTTTCCTGAGTATATATATATATATATATATATATATATATATATATATATATATATATATATATATGCACAATAGTTCCCTCTACTTTGTCTGTACAGGCTGTGGCTTTTTTTCTTTCTTTCAGTGTAGAGCAGTAAAATACTGCTTGATGCCAGCTACTGACTAATAGTAAGTACTGGGAAATCTGTGTTAATATGTTTTCTACATCAGTAGACAGTTGGCTAATATACCTAAGCTTAACAATGTGTTGTAAGTTTTGAGACAAAGGAGGCCAGAGAGAAAGTCCACACACAAGGCCATTCTGTTAAAGTGACAACAACTACTAGAAGCGTGAGAATTCACTGGTTCAATGGGCAAGAGAGTATACTATACTACGTGTACACATACAAACTACTTTCATGAAAAAAGCCTAAGAGTAGGACCAAAGAAAAAGAGCTTACCAGCTTCCCCTCTTCTACCCCTTTTGCCTCTTTGTCCTGGAGGGCCTAAAATCAAAACAGAAATAGGTTGTTAGTTTTGGCAATTATATAAAAATGAATCATTTAATTGGAAAACACATGTAGGTTTTTCACCATTGGGCTTTATTTGGCTTTCTACACAAAAAACACAACCACGCTTTATTCCTAGAATTCAAATCGCTTCAAAGCCTGACAGAAGCATTACAGAATTAGCCATGCCTGTATTATATCTATATACATGCTATTCTGACCTTGTCAGCATTTGAACCTTTGACATTTCTGTCAAAGCATTTGCAGAGTCTGGAGCCCAAGAAATTATATCTGAAAGTCATTTCAAGACTTTTCTATTAGCGTTCTTGACAAGCAATTATTTACTGGGTTATTCATTATGAAAGAAATGTAGATTGAAGACTTAGAAAACACACACAGAGAAAATTATTAACACCTACAGGCTACAAAACTAATAGCGAGATCAAAACATCAAAAGCAGTACATGAAATAGTGTCAAGGTTGACTATGGAGGACATCTACATTAAAGTCACTTAAAATAAATTTAAACCCTATATTTAGTTTGCTGAAAGCATTATGAATAAAAAAAAACTATTGATATTTTTAAAATAAAATGTTTTCAAGTTTCAGTGTTTCTGATCTCCTGCAGCCTCTTTGCAGTGTCGTATTGTCTACATACACTCCAGCAATGGCAGCATGGAATTCCTCATGTAGGTTTCCTGGTAGTAACACCAGTGGGCCATGTTTGTGTAATTTGTGTTGAAATAACCACTAGTAGTCATCATCGAGAGTCCATGAGGCAAGAGCACAATAGACAGTGCAGAAGCACAATTAGTAGACATGGACAAAGCATTGTCACCCTCTGATAAGAAGTGCGTGATCACAGACCTTCATGGTAGGGCTACTAGTTATTTTTAATTAAGGCTGTAGGTTAAAAAAGATTACAATCAATTTGGAAATAAAAATAATATGTTAAATGTTAAAGCTTTTGTAAGGACCAAGATCCTGGAAAGCATTCATTTCTTTAGTTTTTGAATCTCTTTAGGTCAGTATTTTTAATATTGTTCAGAGTGAACATGCTAATCCTATGGAACTCATAGTCATGGGATGACAGAAGCTTGAGTTGGCTGAATTGGGCAGAAATGGCAGGTATATAGGAGTCTCTTTAGCCAGCTGAGCACCTACTGTTGAGGGGAACAGTTTATTGGGCCAGTAAGAAAACCTGTCTTGGGCTCTTTTGTCCCTTCACTACTAAGCTAACGCCAGCTCATGCACTGCTCTGGCCCCTCTAGTAGCTGTCTTTACTCCTTTAGCCTAAGTGCTATCAGTTGTTGACTCATGTACTGGTAAATTTATGGGCGTGCCCAGTTATGGACCATAAAATATGTTCCTAATAAGCAGCAAAAAAGCTTTAAGATAAGCTAATCCCAACCATAAAGTGTAAGTCCACCCTAAAACTAAAATCCTTGCATCTACAGACATGTACATTCTAACACTAACCTATTTAGCCCAGTAAAGAAGAAATTAGCATACATACCTTTTCTGAAGCCGATTCGACCTGGTCTCCAGCGGCGGAAGCTCTTCAGAGGACACAGCCGACAACAGCTGTGAAATGAATGGAGAGTGACGTCATCCATAGAGTTACTATGGGGCTTCCGTTGTCGGATGTGTCCTCTGCACCCGCCACTGCATCCGCCTCTGCAGCGAAGCCGCAGATAACAGCCCAGCGTGGGATTGGATCGGATTGGCTGCAGAAAAGGTATGTATATGTTTTTTTTCTTTACAGGACTAGATAGGTTAGTGTTAGATCGTTGAGGTCTGTAGATGCACGGGTTTTAGTTTTAGGGTGGACTTCTACTTTAATAGCTGCATGTACTGTGGAATAATTAATTCTTAGAGATACTCATGGATCATAACAAAGTTTCAAAGTTGGGTATCATTAAGTTTTATAACAGCTTAGAAGCACCAGTTGTGTATTTACATTACAGGCCTGGCAGGTTACCAACATTCTTGTGCAATAGAAAACAGCTAACATTTCAGTGCCCCTGTTGCAAAATTTAAAGATACATTTCTCCATAGTGCCTGTAGCTACAGAGAACTTGTTTTAAAGCACTTTTACAATTTCTTTAGAATATGTACTTGCTTATATGTAGTGTGTGTAGCCTGGGAGCAGGTTCACTTTGCAAATCTTAATCAAATTAGATTATACATCAGCTATCACTCACAGTGTATTTTTTTCTGTGCTGTATATTTCATGTTATTTCTGTAACTCTCAATAAAGTACTAGTCTAACTAAACTCCCAACTGAGTCTGACCATGATTTATCCAAACCACCCCCATTGGTGAATCAACTTTTCCTTACACCAGTGTTAACACTATTAATATAAAACTGTGCATGCTGCTTTTTGTAATCGGAAAATATCATACAAACAACTTTCAATTATTTCTTAAAAGTAATAAAGAAATCAGAAATATCATTTAACTTAATCTGACTTACACGGTTCAGAAAAGTGCAATATGTTCTCCTTACCTTAATAAGTTATGAACTGCATTTGCATTGTAGGCAAAAATATATTTTGCATATACAATAGACAATTCCATTGGTTCATTTGTGCAAATATATGAACGCTTTAGTTCTTTAGATTTTATTATAACATGACATGGGAAATGGACCTTTCTATACTATCCTCAGTCAGAGAGTGAAACTTCAGACTTTTTTTTAATATTGTTAAGAGTAGGGAAGTGAACCTATAGAAACTCTGTCATGTATTTTATTACTTGTACTACCCCAAACCACACTGCGCTGACCTCATGTAATCCTTTTAAAAGGGTGGGTGCTTGGCTAAGCTGTGACACTGCATAAATCCAAACCTACAGTATCTCACAAAAGCGAGTACACCCCTCACATTTTTGTAAATATTTTATTATACCTTTTAATGTGACAACACTGAAGAAATGACACTTTGCTACAATGTAAAGTAAAGTAAAAAATGGCCTAGGCTATAAGAAGATTGCCAAGACTCTGAAACTGAGCTGCAGCACGGTAGCCAAGACCCTACAGCGGTTTCACAGGACAGGTTCCACTCAGAACAGGCCTCGCCATGGTCAACCAAAGAAGTTGAGTGCACATGCTCAGCGTCATATCCAGAGGTTGTCTTTGGGAAATAGACGTATGAGTGCTGCCAGCATTGCTGCATAGGTTTAAGGGTGTGGGGTCAGCCTGCCAGTGCTCAGACCATATGCCGCACACTGCATCACTGCACCTGTGGTCTGATGAGACCAAGACAAACTTATTTGGTTCAGATGGTGTCACACGCGTGTGGCGGCAACCAGGTGAGAAGTACAAAGACAAGTGTCCCACAGTCAAGCATGGTGCTGGGAGTGTCATGGTCTGGAGCTGCATGAGTGCTGCCGGCACTGGGGACCTACAGTTCATTGAGGGAACCATGAATGACAACATATACTATGACATTCTGAAGCAGAGCATGATCCCTGCTGAACCAGCTGAATTTCAGTCCATGGATGGCCAGATTTAAACATTACAATCTGATTGTATCTTTGTGCAATCTAAATTTGCCAAAATAAATTTTTTAGCTAATCAGACAGGCCATCACACTACATTGCTGTTTGTAGAACTTAAGAAGATTGTACAATCAGACTGTATAATGCAGGGGTGTCAAATTCAATGGACTTCCGCCACTCTGGCTACAAAACTGGATGGGAGAGCCACATGACATTTGGCCCGCGGGCCTTGTGTTTGGCATATGTGGCATAATGTATGATCAGCTTTAGAGCTTTGCCAGGTTTAATGGTGACTGGGCTAAATAATGAAAAAATAATCCAACAATAGCAAAGATAGCAGTAAAAAAAAAAAAATGACAGGGGTTTCCAAGCTATCCAAGATTAAAATAAATTCTGCTGTTTTTCTATTTGAAAGTACAGCATTTATAGCAATGCATTCTGATGCAGCAATGACATGTGTTACATGTGTGACATGTGTTACGTCATAAACACTTTTTACAGCGTTATAGACAAAATTAGTTCTCATCTTTTGCCTAAAAAAAGTACATTGTATTTTTCCTTAATAATACTTTCCACTTCGTTTGCTCTTATCTTTTATGCACATTATTCCCTGACTTGGATCACCAGGGATCTCCAATATATTCTATCTCGTATATACTGACAAATTAGCAGGAATCTTGCAATTAAGCTGAAGGTTTTACACTCGTGAATCCTAAATAAAAACTGCAAAACTTGTAATTTACTGACCCCTTCATAAAATTGTTTATTCATATTTTTTAACACATTTCTCCAAAATGAATACTAATCTGGGAGTATATATCTAATGTTTTCTTTAATAATATAGCGTGCTCTATTAGTGTGACGGGAAGAAGGAGGATTAACTATCAAAGTTTCCCAGGTTTCTAAACTGGGTTAAAAGTACACCACATTTCCTAAGGAAAACACTCCTCCAATGAAAAGTTTTTTTTAAAATCTATTACACTGATTATATACATGCAGTTAAAATACCTTCTTAATATCTGTGGGCTGTCGCGGAGTATAATTAATTCCATACCCCAACATTCTGTCACCCTTTCCTCACCAACTTCAAATAATTTGGAGTGTATAATTGAGTGAAGTGACCGTAAAATCTTAAGGTTTTTTTTGGATCGTGGTATACATAATGTGAAAATTACAGCATGAAAACATTGAAACATTAGGCAGAAAAACATTTTCTGTAAAATATTACATGGTTGATAGCTGTCTGGGTTTTTAGGAAATTACACTGCACTCTCCATGGTCTGGCTAAAGAAAACATGAGGCTGATGATACCTGTATGTATGCATGCATGTATGGATAACTTTAAAATGAAGCTTATATATTAGGGCTACCTTACTAAAGAAGTAATTTTTTTTTTTTTTTTAGCACAATCAAGAACAGAGGGAATTTCTGTTACGTAGGAAGAAAAAAATTCTTGATGTGCCTAAACTCGTTGAAACGCATGTTAACGCTAGGCAAGTTTAGCTCTTGAGCGTTGTTTCATTTCATTGGCTAGAATAAATGATTATTCTGGCCAATAAAATAAATTAATGCCCAAGTGCTTGACGCGCCTAAACGCAGAAAAATGCAGGTTTAGGTGCGTTTTTGATGCTGGACAAACACCCAGTGTCCCTGAGGCCTAAGAGTAGACCCATATTGAAATATTAGTTTAACCCTTTTGCTTTTACAAAATAAAATTATTTTAATGCACAAACACAATATAATCACATTTTTTTTTTATATATATAAAATTAGGTTGTGTCAAGTAAATAGCTACCTAATTTCCCCAGCTTTTATATGTGTGTGTATGGGGGAAGGGGGCTTTTATATTTCTGAGGATCGATTTTTAAAACTTTTTTCTAGTTAACTTTATTGCTATCACAATAGGGCTGACACAGTTATATTTAAAGCAGTATTGAACCCAAAACCAAAAATGTCATATATTTCAGCTTACCAACCATTAGATGTGGTGGCTGCATTTGTTTTCCTTTTTGTATGCTTTTCTGTTTTCACCTGATAATCTGGCCAGTAACACATGTTTTGCATCAGGCTGGGTTCACACGTGTGCGGCCCGAAATTCAGGTCTATTTTCACTGCAAATTTCCAGAGTAGCTGTTCAGCAATTCAGCTGTTAGTTCTGATGCACGCTTTAATAGCAGGCAGCCGCCAGAGTCTTTAACAATAGCTGGTTGTTAAGGGGCAGGCAGGAAAGCCGGCCATTGCGTCCTTAACAACCAATGACTCCACAGCTGTCAACAGGTTCTCCACTGACAGCTGAAATTAAACAAAAGAATTGCCGGAAATAAAATTGGAGAAAAAAACTGGCCTGGTCGGTCTTGTATGCATTTTAAGGGGAACCCCATGCCAACATTTAAAAAAAGTCGTGGAGTCCTCGCCAAATCCATACCAGACCCTTAGGTCTGGTGTAAATTCTGAGGGAAACCCTGTGCCAAAATTTAAAAAAATGGCTCAGGGCCCCCCAAAATCCATACTAGACCCTTATTCAAGCATTCAGCCTGGCAGGCCGGGAAAGGGAGGGTAAATTAGTAGGGGTACAATATACCCCAAACTCTTTCACATAGGGGAGCCAGGATGTGGGGGGCCCCTTGTTAAAGAGGGCTTCCAGATTCGGATCAGCCCCCCACCAACAGACCCCCACAACCACCAGCCAGGGTTGTGGGGAAGAGGCCCTTGTCCCCATCAACATGGGGCAAGGTGCTTTGGGGGGGAGCCACCCTGCCCCTAAGCTCCCCCTCATGTTGAGGGCTTGTGGCCTGGTATGGTTCGTTGGGTGCTCTCCCCCCCCCCCCCCTTTCCTGGCCTGCCAGGAAGCATGCTTGGAAAAAAAAAATTTAAATTTGGGGTGTGTTTCCCCTTAAAATCCATACTAGAATCCATACTAGATCTGAAGTGCCTGGTATGGTTTGGGGGACCCCTACATTTTTTTTTCTCAATTAGTATTCAAAACCGATGACGTGCGATTCAGAAGCATTCTTATAGAAGTCAATGAGCCTGAAATGCGCACCTGAACCGCAACACAGTGGTCAGAAGATGCACAGGGCTCTTTTTCAATTCGAACTGAAGATACACTGCATATATTTGAAAAGTTTCAATAGAAACCAATGTTATATCATGCAAATTGGATGCAGTTCAAAAGGCATCCAATTCGCATATATATGACTGGGCCTTAGAGTGCCCCACTCTAGATGAAGGGCTAATAGAGATACCTTGGACAGCAGCTAAATATAAGGTAAAAGGTATGATGGGAATTCTATTTACTATATTTTTGTGAGCTCTGCCTCAAAACTATTCCAGCTTTGCAATTTTACACAGTGATTTTTAAAGGATAACTTCATTTTCATGAAAAACATATATAGCAAATAAGCAAAAAAGATAATATAGCATATACAATTACTACACAGGGATTTTCTCTCATTTCCTGTTTGGCTATGGGACAGGAAGTGAAGGGATATCACCCCAATGGGACACAGATAGCAAACAAAAATCTGACAGGTGTTATATCCCTCCCTTACTGGCCAAAATGAAAAAAAAAAAAAAAGTTTTGCCTATAGTTTTACTTTGAAATAATCTCATAACTGACTGTATTCAGTTTTTCAAAATCTTATATTATGAAACATAAGAGAATTTTTCTGAACAGATTTAGGTGTAGGGGGAAATATCTGCTAATACTGTGTTTCTTACACGGTCCTTGTTCAGGTCTTATTGCTTTTTCCTTCCGCCTGGGTGTTGGAATTTTTCACTTTTTCTACAGAAAGATAATTGGTGGTGGAATAGAACCATCAGATTTAACCCCCTCTGCAAAAAGACATTTAGTGGATCTTTCAGTGGTACATAATAATTATTAAAAAAAACTAAATTTACATATAAATTATTTTAGATTTCTCTGCAATGAGAGAGCGTGTTCTAGGTTATAACTTCCTGCACATAGCCAACTAGTTTGCCTTTTGATCACTGGACCTGCAAAGAAAACAGATCGAGCGAAAAGTAAAATAAACAGTAATATAAACCTGGAAAGATTTGGTAAAAATCTTGTGTGTCTAAAAAACATATAAAAGAGAAGAACCCTAATAA
Source organism: Lithobates sylvaticus (assembly GCA_028564925.1). NCBI lineage: Eukaryota > Metazoa > Chordata > Amphibia > Anura > Ranidae > Lithobates > Lithobates sylvaticus. The sequence continues at coordinate 543,896,157 of CM053026.1, forward strand.
AAGCAAGCTGCTACTCTTTTCATCTCCCCATTGGCCCTAACCTAACTCCTCTTTCATTGTGACATTCATTTTATTTAGTCTGCAGGAAGCAGTGTGTTGAAAGGAACAACGGGGCACCTTGTTGAAGGTGGAATGGGGAGTTCTGGCATTCGCCGCTCTAAAGATTAGGCTACTTCTGTTTGCATCTGAGAGAACTGTGCAGATATAGCTCCGCACTTGAAAAAATCCTGTCAAAGGTCCTAAAATGTCACTGAAGGGAAAAAGAAAATGCTGCACTTGTGTGTGTGGGCTAATGAAGTCTGTCGCTGGCAATCAAAGGATTCGTTTTTCGAAGAAAAGCAGCAGCAAGCCCTCAAAAGGACAGCTGAATTGAGAATATCTCTCATCAACGTTGACACTGTTTCGTAATGACCACATACAACTGTGTTCTTGAAAATGTCATGTTTCTTTCAGCTTACGGTGCCAAAAGAAAAAAACAAACTGGTTTTCCAAATCTGAGCATGCATGATTCTTCTCAGAGGTTATTTCACTGCATACATGTATCTGATGTCACATCCACGGTAGCTGCAAACACTCACAAGATGTCATACTTTTTCCATCACGGATGAACTGTGAATACCAGGCACAGCACTATTTCTAAAACAGACTACATCTGACAATAGCTCATTGTAACATTGCCATGGTTTGACAAAGGGCCAAGATTGGAAGGCACAATGTCAATATGTCATCCGTACAATGACATATTAATGCCATGGGATTCTAAGACAAGTACTGTTGGTTAAACGCCGCTCCTGATTTTAATGCAGAGAAAATACAGACATTGATTTTCTATTTTAGTGATAATAACAGTATGCGTCGTCTGAAATTATCAGAGTATGGGTGTCATCAGAAAATGAAGCAAAAATATGTTGTGTTAAAACTATTTACAGTGTAACCTTGGATTACAAGCATAATCCATTCCAGGAGAATGCTTGTAATCCAAAGCACTCACATATCGAAGCGAGTTTCCCCACAGAAGTCAATGGAAACGAAGATAATTAGTTCTGCTTTGACTTCTAATGCATGCAATACCGCATTTGGCCAGCGGTGGGGGGCACCAGAGAGCCTCAGAAATACTCGGGGACAGCTCGGCTGAACTCAGAAACACCCCCTGGGAATGGAGTATTTCCGAGTGTTTCCAAGTATTTCAGGGTGAGTCCGAGTATTTCCGAGTGATTCTGAGTATTTCCGAACGGCTCCGAACGTTTCCGAGTGTCACCAATGCCTCCGCTCCTCTGGCCAAATGCAGTACTGCACACCACATTAGCTTGAATTCTGCTAGTTTTTGAGATAAAACTCGCAAACCGAGACAGGATTAAAAAAAAAAGTTGCTCGTCTTTCAAAACGCTCTTTAACCGCGTTACTCGTTAACCAAGGTTCCACTGTATTTATTTTATAAAGAAGCAACAGGTACATTTTGTCAAGAGAGACTAGAATGGTTTGGGGTTAGTTATACATTTGTTTAACATATATATGTTTTAATACTATTTCTACATAATTTATTGTTTTTTATATAAAATATTACTTTGCAAATGAACATTTCTTCAGGGTGTAAGCAAGACACTGGTTTTATAAACAGAAAGCACATCAGTAGCTCCTCCATTGAGATGGTCTCTATCTAAATGTATCTCTATACATCCCCTTATGCTCACAATGTAATTTAGACTTGAGCTAGTTAGCTCTGTAAACTAGCTTTTTATGAAAAAGAAGTTAAAGCAAAACTTCAAAAGGAGAAGTTCCACTCCTTCTCCTCCTCAACTACCATATTTGTAATATTTTTTGGGGGGAGGCAGAGAGTACCTAGTTTTGGCAGGTACCCACTCCCACTTTTGCTCAGATTGCCTATGCGATCAGAGTGGTAATTTGCCCCCCCTCCTTGCCCGCAACTTTCTGGGAACAGTCGCATTTCCCATGAGGCTGCGGGGCTATTCCCAAGGTGCACATGCACAGTGGGAAGCCAGCTGTGAAGCCGCACGGAGTCACAGCTGGCTTCCCACAGTTAACATGCAAGTGCCGGGGACCCAAAGACCGGTGCTGGATGCCTGGATAGGTGAGTGTCTGTTTATTAAAAGTCAGCAGCAACAGTTTTTGTAGCTGCTGATATTTAGGTTTTGGGAACCTGGCTAAAGCTCCTTGAGAAAGTTGCATTTAGTATCTGATGCTAAACGTGAAATATGAATATGTAATATTCCCATATCTGAATATCTCCTTTAAATACAACGTTTGTTTTAGTATTTATGTCCCAAAAATCATTCCTGCTTGCTGAACCAATTCAAGTGAACAAGCTGCGGTGAAAATGGTATTGGTGCTTCTATGTAAGACAAGATATGGACAGTGGTGGATTCAAATCAACCCTTATGCAAGAAAAACTTTAAGCCCACCTTTGGCTCTTGTCAGTCTTGTTCTATTTATTAATTTCTATTCATTACAGATATTTATATAGCGCTGACAATTTATGAGGCATTTTTCATATTGTACATTCAAATCGGTCACATCACGTGATTGTGTACATAGGCTTGCCATGGTGCTGTCTAACCAGAGTCCTACAGGGCTTCTAAAGTATATTGTGCATGCAAAACCTACCTGTTTAATTATCTCCCTATTACTACATTGTCTAGTTTCCCCCTCAGTTCTGTCCTAGCCTACATACATGGTCTTGTCTGTCTGAAAGGGAAGCACGTGATTAGCAGTAGAAGGAATAGCCCTTCTCCATCCTTTACACACATCTGACCTACTATTGAGTTCCCATTACATAAGCCTGACGATCCCCTTGTCATTTTAAGTCTTAGCCCCCGTACACACGGTCGGAAATTCCGACGGAAAATGTCCGATCGGACCATGTTGTCGGAAAATCCGCCCGTGTGTGGGCTCCATCTGACTTTTTCCGTCGGAAAAAGTTTGAGAGCTGGATCTCAAATTTTCCGACAACAAAATCCGATCAGACTTTTTCCGATCGCGCGTCGAGAATTCCGACGAGAATGCCACGCATGCTCAGAAAAAATTTAGAGATGAAAGCTATTGGCTACTGGCCTCTACGTAGTCCCGTTGTATGTGTTCGACATCACCTCGTTCCGAAGGATCGGATTTTCCGACAACTTTGTGCGACCGTGTGTATGACAGACAAGTTTCGGCCAAAATCCGTCTGAAAAAATCTGATGGATTTTGTGGTCGGAATGTCCGACCGTGTGTATGGGGGCTTATGCCGTGTACACGCGATCGGATTGGATGTGAGCTTGTTGGCGGTTAGTCTGACCGTGTGTATGCTCCATCGGACAATTGTTGGACTTTCCTACAACAAATGTTGGCTAGCATGTTCTCAAATTTTCTGCCAACAAATGTGTGTTGTCGGACTTTCCGATCGTGTGTACACAAGTCCGTCGGACAAAAGTCCAAAGTACAAACACGCATGCTCGGAATCAAGGACGAGCCGGAATCGCTCAGTCTTGTAAAACTAGCGTTCGTAATAGAGATATCACATGACTATAGAACTTCCTTTTTATCGGCTTGCTGTACATCTTGTACGTCACTAAGTTCGTAATTGTTGGCCAACATTTGTGTGACCGTGTTTATGCAAGACAAGTTGGAGCCAACATCCTTCGAAACAAAATTACACGGTTTTGTCGTTGGAAAGTCCGATCCTGTGTACAGGGCTTTACAGTCTGGAAGGGCAGTATATCTTCTATTGTATGCAATATATACATATATGAATTGCACACACATGATAATGACATCTTGATGTTTTTTTTAAGGGTATTTAAAACAAAAGTGTTGAGTAACGATACCAAACATTTCCAGCCTCAATGTGATAGTCCTGTAAATGTGATCGGACAGCTGCTAGATCACTTTACCATAAAGTTTTTGTAAACCTCAGACATGAAATATGAACAGTGTATACTTCTATAGTGTGTACTTGTTTACATTCAAAGCACTAGGTCTCATTTATGTCTGCTGCTTCATTCCTCTGCTATCAGCATGAATCACTTCTGACAAGTTTTCCTGACACCAAGAGAAAAGGGGAGGGAGTGCCAGCAGATTGACAGTCTCAGCTCTGTCCCTGTGTGAAAGGGCAGGGGGGGTCCCTTCCCTCCAATCAGCTCTCCGGATTGTAACTTCAGCTCTCCACCCCCTTTTTTCTGAACTCTCAGACAAGCTTTATCACTTTAAACAGATGTAGAGAGAAGGCTGCAGATGTACTGGTGCAACTTATATAGGATGATTTGTTTAATCTCTGTGTATCACCCGAGGCCAGTCAATTCACTGGGAATATGTAAGGGTTTACAACCGCCAGCTTTTTTTTTTTTTAAACCTGCAAGGCAAAGTTATAAAGTGCTAGTATGCAATGCATTGCATACTAGCACACTATGTGAAACTTACCTTAAAACAAAGCCCTCCAGCGATACTCTGGCACCGCTGACAGGGCTTCCATCTTCACCCGGTCTTCCTTCCAGGTTGGTGGGGGCACTGGTCTTTTGATTGCACAAGTTGCGATGACGTCACTTCCCGTGCGGGAGCCGATGTTCTCAGCACAGGACTCTGAAGCGCACAGGACCTTCAGAGTGCATGTGCCGGTGACGTCAAGTAAATATTTCCTAAGTGGTGCACGGGGCAAGGGTTTTAACTACATGAATAAAAGCTGACCACTGTAAGCACCCCTGCCAGTGTTACATGGTTTGTCTCAACACTATTATTGCTTGCTTTGTTAAAGTGAGTTGAAAAATAACAGACAAATGCCGCGTACACACGATCGGAAATTTGGCCAGCAAAAGACCGATGAGAGCTTTTGGTCGGAAAATGCGACCGTGTGTATGCTCCATCGGACCTTTGCTGGCCGAATTCCCGCCAGCAAAAGATTGAGAGCAGATTCTCAATTTTTTCGGTCGGAAAAAGTTTTGATCGGAAATTCCGATCGTCTGTACCAATTCCAACGCGCAAAATTCCTACGCATGCTCGGAAACAATTTGACGCATGCTCGGAAGCATTGAACTCAATTCTCTCGGCTCGTCGTAGTGTTGTACGTCACCGCGTTCTTGACAGTCGAAAGTTCAGAAAACTTTTGTGTGACTGTGTATATGCAAGCCAAGCTTCAGCGGAATTCCGTCGGAAAAACCATCCAAGATTTTTCCGTCGGAAAATCCGCTCGTGTGTACGGGGCATTACTGGCTGGATCAAAAAATAATAAAACTATGTTACAGAGAGACTGCTGTGTTAATGCTATTGACAGACTAAATTATATATATATATATATATTTATATATATATATATATATATATATGTAATTTTTGATTTTTCCCAAAGCTTCACTTTTAACTGCGACCAAGCAATACATACAAACAATTGAAACCACAGGAAAGATGATAGTAAATTGTTTCCTAATGAAATTATAAACAAGCACTAAATTGTTAATTGCTAAGGAAATCACACAAATAATTATTAGCAGTAAGGCAAAGCAGATATCTTGGATATTGCTTATACAAGGCCCCCTGGATATATGCTAAATTCTAAATTCTACCTTGAAGTCACAAAGTACCCATTATTGGCAATTATGCTATCAATGGTTGAATAAAAACATCTGCTTAGATAACCAAAAAAAGGCAAAAGTACAATTCAAACTGATCTTATTGTCATAAGCCATAGACAAAAATATTTTTTAGCTGTAATTTTCCCATAAAGCACAAGGTATGCAATGGCAGGGCATTTGATATTTGTAATTTAAACAAATAAATAATTTTAATGAGCAGAAATTCAGAATACGTTCAAGCAGGAGAAAACAAAATAAGTACATCATGTCACTTCTAGTACTGTGCAAAATGTGCTGCTAAAAAAGGAAGGAAGCAGACTTCAGCATCTTGCACTGTAATCTAACATTTCAGCATGAAATATTTTGTTCCTTGGGTGTCTACTCTAATATCCAAGCCTTTCTATTTAAGAAAAAATTGTGTTCCAAGGGGGATAAACCGTTTCAATAAAGATAAATGAATGTATGTTACGGTATGGACAGCCAGGGAATAACTTTACACTGCAGCTTCACATATCAGCTGCATGTCTCCAAAGGTTCTAGCATTGCTACAAAATATTATAGAAGCAACGTAAGGTCTAAAAAAAACATATTCCCTCAGGTACCAAATACAAAAGGCAAAATGGCAGGTCTATTAAAAAAAGGCAATTTATATTCCTGAAGATATTTCAGTTTCATCAGGCAAATGCACAAGCCTCAAACCGCTACAAAGTAAAGTATTCTTTCCAGATGGCAAATGTCAGTCTGACAGGATTTGAAGTAAAATAGGGCAAATATTTGTTGAGAAACATACTTCATGTGCTTTCTATCAATCCACTGTTTCAAGAGAAAACTTGTATAATGCAAATTAATTGTCCTTTAATATTCCTCCTTCAGTGGTTCTACATTTTATGTTTATGCATACAAACCTACTCATATACTGTATATATGAGTAAATATTGTATATAGTTTATATATATCGTTTATGCATACAAACCTGCTATAAGTTTATTTTTTTGCTGTCTTTTCCCTTCTAGGTGGGAAGATTTTCCTTTACTTCTTGTCCTACAGATGCAACAGGTAATGAGAAGAAATTTCCCCATAGTAAATGGAGTTCACACCTCAACTCTCACAGAAACAAGTGTCACTTACCTTCAACTTTAAAAAAAATATCAGTTAGGTCATATTGGTCTGAATAATGCCGTGTACACACGACCGGACTTTCCGGCAGACTAGGTCCGACGGTCTTCCCGACAGACTTTCGGCAGAGTTCCGACGGACTTTCCGAACGAAAAGGTCTTGGACACACACGAGCGGACTTATCCCCCGTACACACGGTCGGAAATTCCGGCCACAAAATCTGTCAGTTTTTTTTCCGACGGATTTTGTCCGACACATGGTCAGACAAAGTTGATCAAAATTTGATCAGTCTGAACGTGGTGACGTTCGTTGCGTACGACTGAACTACGTACAGGTTAGTAGCCAATAGCTTTGGTCTTGTAATTTGATCTGAGCATGCGTGGCACTTTGTCCGTCGGAATTCTCGACACACAATCGGAAAAAGTCTGATCGGATTTTGTTGTCAGAAAATTTGAGATCCTGCTCTCAAATTTTTTCCGTCAGAAATCCTGATGGAAAAAGTCCGATGGAGCCCACACACGGGCGGATTTTCCGACAACATGGTCCGATCGGACATTTTCTGTCGGAATTTCCAGTCCGTTCGAAAGTCCATTCATTTTGAACGTGATGGCGTAAATGGGACTAAAAAAGGAAGTTCCATAGCCAGTAGCCGATAGCTCCCCTTACGTCGTATTTGGTCCTTCGGACCAGCATACAGACAAGCAGTTTTCCCGATAGGAATTGAGTCCGTCGGACAGATTTGAAACATGTTTTATTTTTAGGTCCGTCTGATTTTTTTAAAGGAAAAATGATCGGATTAGCCCACACACGATCAGATTGTCCGATGGACTGATTTCGTCGGACCTAGTCTGCCGGAAAGTCTGGTCGTGTGTACGCGGCATTAGGGTTTGTTTACACTTGCTAAAAATACTGGTGCTGAACCAATGCACCATGTCGTACGGACCTGACAGCGGGGGTTTCACACACATTCCGCCGCTTTCTTGTCTGGTTTTGACAACGTTGTCATTTTAACTTTGTGTTATGTCGGAGGCTTTTGCAATTTTTCATGTTCTATTTTTATCAAATATACTTTAATAAAGCTGTTTATAATTGACCAATTGATCCTCTCTGAAGATTTCTTTGTGGACCTTTAGTCCTCCTTAAATATACACACAATCCGGTGACTGCAGCCACCAGAATTGTGTGTAAAACTAACAGGCAGTTTGCCTCCACACACCCCCAGTACCGGCACCCACCCCTGCGCTTGCGCAACCGCCATGTATTCTGGGCTCCGCTTGCCCATCTGGACCGACATAGTGGGTGTCGGCGGGTGGAAGAGAGGGAGAAGAACAGACACACGTCCGCTCTCCTTCCCTTCTTGCTGTGACCCAGAAAGCAATGTCTATGACATCACTTCCGGGTCACCCTTTCAGTGTCCTCAGCTAGCATAGCTGGGAAGGGATGTATTGGAATGCGATCTGCATTGCAATACATTCAGGGGAGCCTAGAGGAGACATGCGGGGTCTTTCAAACATAAACACGTCAGGGGCGCCTAAACGTTCGAAAAGTGTTTGCCTGACATTTAACATGTGTTAAAAATGCATGCAAGATGCCCTATGTGCGTTGTTTATCGCAACACACCCCAGAAGCGTCATTTTTTTACACCTTACTGATATGTTATCAATGTGCCGCAAATTTGATAATGTGAACAGCTGTGTGCGCTGTCCATTTTATCACTTACAGACTTACTAGACTTCAGAGGAGCAATAAAAATGTGCCTCAAATGCCTGCTTTTAATTGCTATTGTGAACAGGGCCTTAATGTACAAAGGTTAGGAAGATAAAGTTAAATTAACATACAAGCAGATACTAAAACTACTTGGTGCCACTAAGCAGTTTATAATTCATTAAAAATAAGATCTACAGTTCCTGCAGACATAATATTAACTTTTTTGAGCCTGTATATTTAGGTTTTGTTGGCATCTGTGCGCTGTGCTGCGCGATGGTGCTCTGCAGTGCCATTCATTCTTAATGGCACCCGAATGCATCTTGCCAACGCACATATTTTTACTTATAGTCCTTGTTTTGTCAGAGAATCGAAAGCTGTTTCTTTTTTTTCCTTATAAATAAAAAACTGAACTCAAGACATGTTATAGAAGGCACCGTATTTTTATCGTTACAGCAATACACTTCAGAAAAAAGCATAGTTTACTTGGCTTGGCAGGTCTCACTGGGTTTGTCAGTAATGTGCAATCAAGGAACATCAACACTGGTTTCATGACAGAACTCTGCCAGCTAATGGTTTGAGGTGTATATTACATACTGGGCATTGCTACAGTTGTGTAAAGAGCTAGCGGTTAATTGGTAATGATTTTTTTATTAGGAAAGATAACTGTTTCTGAATATAGGAAGCCGTTTATATAGCCCTTTAGAGTCCTAGTTTATGTAACCTGGGTAATTATCTCCTAGAAAACAAAACAAAAAGCAACTTTTGACACAAAGCTTGTATCCTATCCCCTAATCCCTTCAACAATATTGCCCATAAAATGACAGACCTTAGATGCCCAACCTGCCAGAGCAGTTGAGCGATGTTTATATTTTGTGGCACTCCTGCCAACTTCTGTAAATCCGGAAACTCCTGCCCTAGATATGGATGGATTTTTTGCCAACTTGGCATGGAAACTCAGCATGGACGTCATTCTCTATGGTCAGGCCTGGTACATATGGGGCTTTAAGGAGAAAGTCCTGAACACCAAAAGACATTGCCCACCCTGACTAGGACATGGCAGTAGGAAAAGTGGTATGTCCACATCTTGCTCGGTCTGTGATTTAATATGCAGTTTTGATATGGGGGAGAGGTTTATGTTAAGGGATGCTATAAAAGTAAACGTATCTTTTAAAGGTGATCAAAACCCTAAGACCATCTGATTTTGATGTGACTTCTGGTGCAATTATGTAGTTGATTGTCCTGCTGTTGAAGGGGCGTGACCAAAAAAGGTTTGCCAATCGGCGTCTGACTGGTGTGTTCTGAAGGGTGCCGCCCCCTGTCATAACACAATATCTCAGCTGGGGAGATCACTGTACTAACATCGGATTCTTAGTGCAGGTTCTCCTCCCAAGCTCTTTGTTTTTTTTTCATTCAACTCACAGTGTGTACTAGGCTTTAGAGAAAAAGGGTGACAGGTGAGGGAGCTCCAGCTGATTGTCAGCCTTAGCTCTGTTCCTGTGTGAAGGGGGTGTGTCCCTTCCTTCCAATCAGCTCTCAGAGCTCTCCTCACTGAGCTCTGCAGAGTGTAACTTCAGCTCCCCGCCCCCTTTTTTTCTGGCAGCTAAGACAAGTTTCATAAGTTCTTACAACTTATGTAGGAGGATTTTGTTTCATCTCCGTGCATGACCTGATTCCAGTCACTTTACTAGGTATATGTAAGGGTTTGCAACTACTTTAACAAGTGTTGATCAGATACAATTAAGTTCCACATTAAGACTTTTTACAGTTACGTTCCACTTTAAGAGTTCTTTATAAATGTAAGATTGTACAATCCGATTGTAGCTCATAATCTTCGGTTCAGTTGTTACCTGAATGCAGGCCATTTAAACGCACATAAACAATTGATTTATTTGTTTACAGGTAATTTGTGGCTCCCTCAAATTTGGCACCCAATATGGTTTAGTGTACTTTTGGGCTTTTCCACTTGCTGACCGCAATACGTATATATATTTGGGTTTTGGCTGAAGCTATCAGGCACAAGCCCAGTATTTTTTTTTTCAGCCAGTGATTTCTCATAAAAGTGGTCTGAGCGGCTAATAATTGGATCACTTTCAGAAGCAGTGGGAGGAGATGTCCCACCCCTCCCACCGCTCGCTGGTATTTCTTAGGCTTTCCGGTTTTCACCGGCACACCCGGGAAACGATCCAATGGTTCGTATGACTGGCCATAGAGGTGACTGGAGACCAAATCGTCTCTGAACGTCTCTATGATCTAGGAGAACAGGAGCGACGTCATGTCGTCACTTCCGGTCTAGAGCGGAATTAAACTAATTTTTTTTATTTTTTGCTTAAAGGTAGAGGAGGGATTTTGGGTCTTATAGATCCCAGATCTTTCCATAAAGAGGACCTATCATCCCTTCTTTCTATTACAAGGGATGTTTACATTATTCGTGATAGGAATGAAAGTGATAAAAAAAAATTAAGTTACAGTGTAAAAATAAAATAAGTAAGAAAAATTTAATTAAAGTGCCCCCATCCCTTTGTGCTCACACGCAGAAGGGAACGCATACATAAGTCGCACACGCATATGTAAACGGTGTTCGCAACACACATGTGCAGTGACACCACAAACTTAAGAGTGAGAGCAATAATTCCAGCACAAGACCTGCTCTGTAAAGAGGTAACCTGCAAAGAATTTTAAAGCATCGTCTCTATGGAGATTTTTTAGTATTGTAGTTTGTCGCCATTCCACAAGCGTGCACAATTTTAAAGCGTGACATGTTAGGTATCTATTTCCTCGGCATAACATCATCATTTATATGTTACCCAAAAATGAATTAAGTAAAATTCATTAGAGAGTATTTTTTTGCAAAAATAACTGTGTTTGAAAAATCGCTGTGCAAACACCGTGTGACATAAAAAATCGCAACGATCCCTGTTTTATTTAGGGTCTCTTCTGCTAAAATATATAAATATATATCTATATATATATCTATATCTATATCTATCTATCTATCTATCTATATATATATATATATATATATATATATATATATATATATATATATATATATATATATATATATATATATATATATATAGATATGTCTATCTATATATATCTTTATATATATATATATATATAATGTTTGGGGGCTGTAAGTAATTTTTATAGCTAAATTACTGATTTTGACTTTTAAACAAAAAGTGCCAGAAAAGGCTTGGTCTTCAAGTGGTTATTCTGTGAACAAGTAAAATGGCAACAAAGATGTACAGAGGGCAGAACTCATAGCAATCAATAACATTTCAGCTATTTGGAATTAATTAGCATGTGATTTATGCTACCCATTGGTTACTATAATTTGTGCATGATTTTTGCTCTGCGTTTCTTCATTGTTTTATTGCTATAGAAACAGGTATACATTTTCCAGTATATATAGTTAGCAAACAGTACATAAAAAAAACGTATTCTTAAAGCAGCACTAAACTGCAAGAAGAAACTTTGGACCACTCAATGACATATTTTCTTTACATTTCCATCAGGCTGGGATACTTATCAATTGGTACTCTCAATACTGACTTTAGAAGTAGATATTATTCACGCTTTTGTGTGGGAGAGATGTTTCTTGGCACTGTGCATGACGCACATTCAAACAAGAAACATAGCATCAGCTTTTCAGACTGCTTGGCTGTGATTAGACAGACAGGAATAGAACTGATGTTGGATGAATGACTGTAATTTTAATTCGCTATGCATATTTAATGTGTGCCAATTAAGCTCTAATCACACCTGTGTGTTATAGGTGCATTGCGGGTGGGATTGTGTTGAAAAAATGTTCCACCTTCAGCATTTTTGCCATGGTTTCAAGCAAAAATCTGTGTTACATGGGGGTGAATGATACACAACACATTTACATAAAAACAGGTGTACACAGAGCCTAAGTGTCTACACATTGCAGAAAGTGCCAAGTATGTAATGGGAATAAAGCTCTCACTATATTTAGCAAGATAAGTAAATTACCTTAAAGAATGATTACATTCTAATCTAAGCTAACTTTAATAGCTATCTACTTAGCTAGCTATCAAATAAACAGGATGGCATTGTTATTTATTTATTTATTTTTTAAGGTTGAATATTCACTTTCCATAGCCTTTTAAAACCATGCTCAATGGCTCTGCAGCTCCCTGTAAGTGTTTTTACAGTTGTGCACCCATGTCCCAGGAATGAGTGCACTTACCTTCCCAGTCATGTGGGCAGCTCAGAGATGACTACACACCCCATTTCTAAAGAAACAGGCTAAACATTGAGCATGTAAGGAATGCATTTACAAGGTTGACAACCCTACTCCTGAATAGACCCAACCATATTACATGTGTAAAGTGTGTAAATGCATATGAACTCAAATCGAGTTTAGAATTAACCGCTTCAGCCCGGAAGATTTGGCTGCTAGGCCATTTTTTGCGATTCTGCACTGCGTCGCTTTAACTGGCAATCGCACGGTCGTGCGACGTTGTACCCAAACAAAATTGGCGTCCTTTTTTTTCCCACAAATAGAGCTTTCTTTTGGTGGTATTCAAATACCACCACAAGAAAGCTCTATTTGTGGGAAAAAAAAAGGACGTCGATTTTGTTTGGGTACAGAGTCGCACGACCGCGCAATTGCCAGTTAAAGCGACTTTTACTAGTAATGACTGCGATCTGTGATTTTTATTGTGACTGGGACATTATGGCGGACACATCGGACAATTTTTACACATTTTTGGGACCATTTGCATTCATACAGCGATCAGTGCTATAAAAATGCATTAATTACTGTACAAATGTCACTGGCAGTGAAGGGGTTAGCACTAGGGGGCGATCAAGGGGTTAACTGTGTTTCCTGCTACGTGTTCTAACTGAAGGGGGATGGGACTTACTAGGGGAAGAAATAGATCAGTGTTTATACTTTGTATGAACACACGATCTGTCTCTTCTGCCCTCACAGGGGAGATCCCGATTACACATAGAGATCCCGGTTCTCGCCATGTCACGAATGATCGCAGGAGCCCGGTGATTCATCGCGACCGACGGGCACTCGCATCGGCTCCGGGGGCCCTAGTGGCCACATAAAGAAGCAATGTAAAAGGACGGCGATTCGTGCAGCCGAGCCATGTTGATGCAGTACATCTGCGGCGGCTGGTCGGCAAGCGGTTAAAGAGAAATCAATTATCTGTCCCATTTAAGTAATAAAAAGCATCTTTTGCTGCAATATTCACCCTATCTCTAGTGCTACCCCCTTAACTAACCTCTATGCAATCCAGCAACTGTCTTCTTCTGGACTAAAAGACTTCCGGCATCCTTTAACCAGCTTCTTGCAAGTCCAGGGCAACTAGGATTCACCCCCTGGGGTACATAATCAAGCTATCTTGGTCTCACAAGAGAATACTGAAGGAAAATTCTTAAGGTAGTGTTTCCTGCAGCATTAAGGACCCACTTATAATCGGAAAAAGAAGGTCAGGAAGATCTTTGACATTCTGATCGAAAGACCCATGGAAAAAAGTATGTATGCAGTGAATACATAAAAAAAAAAACAGAGAAGGGGGGATGTAGTGGAGCAGAAAACAGAGGTGGATGCAACCTGGATTTTGGCTTCAAACTGTTAAAACTACCCTGTTGGCATACTAAAATCTTCCAGGAAAGCAGTTACCTTTAAAGAAGAGTGGAAATACCTCTTCTGACTCCTGCCCCACTAAATGCTGCTCTATTGCTACGAAAACTCTCCCCAACATCTGTTGGGAACCCAACAATTCCCTATGACCTCTGCTATGCTCAATGGTTCCTCCTGATTACTTCTCCATCACTAGAGAAGTAACGTGAAAATATTCATGAAAATTATTACTATACTGTATTCTTTCCTCTAAGCACATATGTGTCACACACATATGAGAATGTCTGGTCAATATTCTTATCGCACAAGTTCCTGGCAAATATGTCTCATAAAATGGTGGGTGCTGCAGCGATTACCAGTTGGGTCCTGGAAGCATCAAGCAAGTGTGCATATATTCGCCAGCACACCATGGATCGACAACTTCCGTCCAAAGGTTTCTTTTAACCTCCCTGGCGGTATTCCCGAGTGTGGCTCGGGGTGGATTTTCAGCACCAAAAACGGTAACCCCGAGCCACACTCGGGATTGCATCTAAGAATCCAGGTACAGCTTACTCACCTAGTCCCCAGGATCCTGCGATGTCTCCCTGCACTGTGTGCGAGCCGTCCTCCACTTGATCTATCACAGAGCCGAGCTCCGTTCCCTGCCACGTTGCGACGCACAGGGACGGTGAACGGCACCATCAAAAAGTTAGAAACACAATATATATACAGTACACTGAAATCTTACAATTTACATTACTGTATCAATTTATTTCACATCCCTTTTGTCCCTAGTGGTCTGTCCAATGCCCTGCATGCAGTTTTATATTATAAATACTGTTCTTTCTGCCTGGAAACTGGAGATTGTCCATAGCAACCAAAACCATCCCTTTATATCAAAAGTTGTTTAAGACCTGCTAGAAAACAGCGATAGTAAATTAGAATCACTTGCAGAATTGAGCGATAGTGATTTGTGGGGAAATCCGTCATCAAACACTGAAAGTAATGACGGCGACAATTCTGCAACTGAGCAAATTTCTGTGTTTTTGATTTGATTACATAATATAATAATAATACAAATTATTCAATAATTATTTGTTATAATTATTTATAGTTATTTTATTATATTATAATTTATGATTTAATTTTTCAAACTTTATCATACCCGGGATGTCTACTAGACTCTGGTTTGGACAGATTTAAGTGAGTTATTCCTAAGAATTACAGGCCTACAATATAAAACACAAAAATTTCCATGCAAAATAATTGCACCACTTTGAGCATCAAAAATCTGAAATAATCATACCGCCAGGGAGGTTAATGAAAGAGATCACATCACAGAGATAAGTGCAACGTTTCAGAGCCACGCAGGGCCCCTTCCTCAGGCATGTGAAGAATGCCTGATGAAGGGGCCCTGCGTGGCCCCTGAAACATTGCACTTATCTTTGTGATGTGATCTCTTTCATGAAAAGAAACCTTTGGACTGAAGTTCTCGATCCATGGTGTGCTGGCAAATATGTACACGTACACATATGAGAATGTCTGCTGTGGAACAGGGAGGCTCCTAGTTCTTTACCCGATGCATTCTTTTTTTTTTTAAGTACCTGTTACATAAATATGTAGGTTGTAATAATTAAATATACTTAAAAGGCACTTTTATGTTCCACTGAATCAAAACATAAATATGTGTATATTCACATTTCCTAGAACTATGATTCCAACATAGGTTTTGAAAGCAGATTAGAAAAACAGATTTTTTTTTGAAGACTAAAATGACTTTACAAAAATGTTTAGTGAGTTAGGCAAGAAAAAGAAAAGAAAGAAAAAGGAAAAAAAAATGAGGAAAGAAATGTGTTTCCCCCAAAGGATTGCTTGTAATCTCTGTTTTATACATCAGCCTGAGCACATCCTGAAAGATATGAAACAGTAATTGGCTCTTTTCAAACATTTCTATGCAGAAGCAGTAGCACTGACCAGCAAATAAATCATCTTATAGTACAATAAAAGACAGCAGTGAGTGTGCATTTCTTAACCATCTCTTAAAGTGGAAGGGCGGTACATACCAGATCAGCCCTAAAAAATGAAATGCAATTTATATATAAACGTTCTTTATCTTCAGCTTTTGAAATTGGAAATGAATAATGGCACTGTATTTTCCTGTGTGAGTAATGAACTTCAATATCCTGCAGCCAGCTCTGGAAAAATATTTTTTATCCTATTTATCTAATTGTCATGCTCTCTTTTGACGTGTATAGTGGGGAACACAAGACTTCAATAGGCCAAGAGGAAGGAGGATGAGGTCAGAGATGGAAGGAACATTGCTCAGGATGACAAAGAGAAACTTCTCCATCATACACATAATAGGATGTATATGTAATATTTCTGTAAAGGCTGTAATCTTTGGGGCGTGGCCTGACAGCGCATGGAGTAGGACGCACTTTACACAGCTCCGCTCGTTTATCCTGCAATCCATTCCATCCTGCAACCCACGAGTGGAATTAAGATCCCCTACTTACCCAGGGTGAAGCCCCAGACCGAGGACAGCATGTCTCCACCGAAATCCCAGAAAAACGCTGCCGCCAAACTCGAGCAGTACCGCCGCCAGGAGAGGGGCGAGGTGGAGGAAGATGGCGCCGAGAAGGTCAGTGGGGAGAGGACGGCGGGAGACACAGACAAACTCCTTGAGGCCATAACGTTATGCCGCACCTCACTCACCGCACAGATGGAGGAGGTGAAAGTCGACATATCCCTCATTAGGCAAGACTTCCACAAGCTCCGCGACCGGGTTACCGGGGCAGAGACACGGGTAGGCCTCGTGGAGGACGCACTCCCGCCACTCCAGGCCGGTACAGAACGCATACACAGGCAGATCCAGCAGCTATTCTCAAAGCAAGATGACATGGAGAATAGGATCAGGAGGTGCAACATCCGACTGATCGGCCTCCCTGAAGGATCAGAGGGGAAAGACCCGACCGCATTCCTCGAGCAACTGCTGATTAACACCTACGGCAGAGAAGCATTTTCCCCTATGCTAGCCGTTGAAAGAGCACACCGCATGCCGGCCAGACCACCACCTCCCGGGGCCCCCCCACGTACATTCATAGCCAAACTCCTGAACTACAAGGACAGGGATGCAGCACTCAGAATGGCCAGGGAACGGGGTAATATCCCCCTGGGAAATGCAAAAGTCGCCATCTTTCCAGACTTCTCGGCGGAGGTCCAGAGGCGCAGACAGGGCTTCATGGAGGCAAAGAGGCGGCTGAGATCCCTTCACATTAAATATGCTATGCTATTCCCAGCGAGACTCAGAGTGGAACATGATGGCAGAGTCTCCTTCTTTGAAGATCCGGAGGACCTAGCTACCTGGATTGAACAGCGTGGAGCACAGGAGGGTGCAGAGTGAAGAGCCTGGGGGTAATACTCCTCTAACTTCTTTTTCTCTTCCCCCAGGAAGGGGCTTTGTCGTTTACTTACTGCCCCAGGCATGTTCTGCCTGAGACCCTGCACAATACACGTGGGCACTGTTTGCCATCCTGCACCACGAGACGGCATCCTCACCCACCTCTTTTGCCTCCTGCTTGCAGGCCGAGGCATGGAGGCCCTGGACAGTCCTGGCCACAATATGGGAGGGATCTCCCCCTTTCCTCCTCCATTTTTCATTTTTCTCCCTTAAATTTTCATCCCCAGTCCCCCCCCCCGGTGCCCCCCCCCTCTTCTGTTTGCCCTTCTCCCCCTCACCGTTTCCCTGACCCCTCCCCCCCCCCCCCCCTTTTTTCTTCTTTAAATTCCCCTTGAGGCTGAGATTGGAGAGACAAAACTTTTCCTTTGAACTGCTAAGGCCTCTACCCAACAAGTACAATGGTGAACGCCGTGGAACAATCATCACTTTTACCTATATGCAATATTTGTCACTGTCCTCCTCTGGAGGCTCAGTACACTACGTATGTGGCTACTTAGGTAGCAGGAGCTCTGTTAGTCCTACCACAAATGTGTGTAGTGCAGCGTAAGTTACCCCCACGCACAGTTAAGATATGCAGCCCACCTATCTATGAACAACCCTATGGTAATGTTTTATTTCTTGCACGAGATGGTTCTAGAACCATCACCAAGGTGAAATTCAGGAGATTGCATATGTGCAACACCTACCTCTTGTGTATTCTCTTTAATGTCGTATGCTTTACTTTCATATCCGCTTTTACATGGGGGGCTGCAGGTCAAGTTTTGTTACGGGATGATGCCCGCACAGGTTGGGGAGGGTGCAGGGCGGGGTGGGGGGTGGGAGGGTCGGGGAAAGTTATTCACTCAAGAACACATGTTGCTGAGGGTAAACTATCGATCAGGTATTATGTTATGTCTTATTCAGTGCTTTGCAGGTATCCACTGAACGATTATGTTGTAAAGATGGTATGCGCAATGGTCACCTTAAATATGATGCTGATAGCCTGTGAGGCCGGGTTTAAAATATGCACACAAGCACACCCATGGCTACTTTAAAATTCCTGACCTGGAATGTGAGAGGCCTCCGAGACAAGATTAAGCGCTCGGCAGCCCTCACATTCCTCAAGAGGCAGAGAGCCGATGTCATGGCGGTGGTTGAGACGCATATAGAGGGGCAGATGCAGAGGGCACTCCGTAGACCCTGGGTAGGATGGGCATATCACTCCACGTACACCTCCCACTCCAGGGGTGTGTCCATCCTTATAGCCAAATCAGTCCACTTCGAACTGACGGAGCTTTGCCTTGACCCCCAGGGCCGACATGTATTTTTGTCTGCTAAATTACATGGGGAACCCTTCCTCATATTGGCCTCATATATTCCCCCCCCCTTCTCCCCCGCGACAGTTACAGAGGGCCTTGAGTTCATAGCCAAATATCCCACAGCACAAACGGTATGGATGGGCGACTTTAATACCACACTTAACGAGGACCTAGACAGACTCAGGACTATGCCAACCATTCAGAAAACGATTGGGGAATCTAGACTTTCTAAAATGGTCTCCTCCTTTCAACTAGCTGACACGTGGAGATACAAATACCCCCTCACACGTCAATACTCGTGCTTCTCATCCACACACAACTCTATGTCACGTATTGATTTCATATTTGTCTCCAAGAGACTCCTTCCCCGGCTGCGGGAGGCGTCGTTTGGCCCCAGACTCCTTTCAGACCACCACCCATACATCATTACACTTAGTACCCCACGGGACAGACCTCCGCGGACGTGGCGCCTGAACCCATTCTGGCTGTCGCTTCTGCCTGAAGACGACAGCATATCCACTGAATTAGGCAGACACTTTTTGGAAAACACTGGCTCTGCATCTCCCGCAGCAGTCTGGGAAACCTTTAAACTCCATGCCCGTGTTACTCTGCAATCTAGAATAAATCTGATAAAGAGAGACTCCGCAGCAGCTTATGACAAGGCAATCTCAGAATTAACACTGACGGAACAAAAATATAGGGGGGACCCGTCACGAGTCAATGCAGACACACTAAAACTACAAGCCAGAGCAGTTACCCAAATCCAATACGAAAAAGCCAGGCAAAAGTTATTTTTTAGCAAGCAAAAACACTTTGAATTGGGGGAACGGGCGGGTAAACTCCTGGCCTACCTCGTGCACAACGAGGATAGACCCCCAGTGGTTATTACACTCCAAGATTCTGGAAACCAACCTGTCTCAGATCCCCTGACTGTTTCTTCCAAATTCAAAGAATTTTATACAGACTTATACACGTCCACAGCCCAAGAGGACCCTGGTCCCATGGCCCAGTTCTTTGAATCCATCTCATTCCCCAAACTATCCCAGGAACAGGTCACCTTGCTAGAAGCACCTCTCACTGAAGAAGAGATTGCAGGGGCGATAGCCAGCTTTGCCAGAGCTAAGACTCCTGGCTCAGATGGCCTCCCCATAGAATTCTACTCGCAGTTCACAGAGATACTCACTCCCAAGCTACTTGCCCTATATAATGACCTAATTGAAACACAAACACTACCGACATCCATGAGAGAGGCCACCATAGTGCTAATACCCAAACCGGGCAAGGACCCTGGCCTCCCGGAGTCTTACCGCCCTATCTCTCTCCTTCAGGTCGATATAAAAATCCTCGCTAAAACACTTTCCACTCGCCTGAATCAAATCATCCTTACTCTAATCCACGCTGATCAAGCGGGGTTCATGCCTGGCCGCAACACCTCCTTCAACCTCCGTAGGCTCTTCATGAACCTACAAGCCCCCCATGACAATGTCGGCACTAGGGTGGTGGTGTCCCTAGACACGGCCAAGGCATTTGATTCAGTAGAGTGGAAATACCTATGGGGCTGCCTGGAGAGATATGGTTTTGGTCCACGATTCATCAAATGGGTACAGCTCCTCTACTATGAGCCAGTGGCCAGGGTGGTGGCAAATGGGTACCCGTCTGAACTTTTCACCCTCAGCAGGGGCACGAGACAGGGTTGCCCATTGTCTCCCCTCCTATACGCCCTAGCGGCGGAGCCCCTTGCCATGTCTATTCGGGCAAACGCAGAGATTAAGGGCCTGAGGATGGGGTCCCTGAGCGAGAAAATAAGCATGTATGCGGACGACACCCTCCTATACCTAGCTGACTCTGGCCCATCCCTCACCATCGCCCTCCAAACGATTGAATCCTTCGGCAGATTTTCAGGCCTTAAAATTAATTGGGGAAAATCCCAGATTCTTCCCCTGGATTGCTCTCCTCCTCCTCCATCGCAGGCTGACCTGCCTTTGCAACGAGTAGATGTGATTAAATACCTGGGAGTCCATGTGTCCAAATCCCCGGCTGATTACGTCAAGTTGAATATTGAACCCCTGATCCCCTTAATCAGAACCAAAGTACAAATATGGTCCCGCCTACCCCTAGGTATCTGGGGTCGAATCAACCTCATAAAAATGATCCTACTCCCTAAGATCTTATATGTCCTCTGGCATTCCCCGGTCTACTTACCCCTTAGATACTTTAAACTAATTGAAGCTCTTCTCAAACCATTTGTATGGGGGAAAAATAGGCACAAGTTAAAATGGCAGGCACTTAAGAATCCCACGGACAGGGGGGGTACAGCATTACCAGATTTCAACCTCTACTACATTGCCTCTCAGCTCTCTCAACTATTTCATATTGACAAGGTAGACAGAGACAGATTCCTTGCACTACTATGTCCCAAATGGGCGCAACTGACAAACGACCCAATCTATGCGATTACAACGGGTGCCGCGGCCAACGAGATAGGTGGAAACAGGTACTCTCTGACATACCACTACAATCGTATATGGGACCTAGCAGTCTCCAAACTGGGTATACCCCCACTTAATGATTACACCCCTCTGTGGCACAACAAGAGACTACAGGACATGTATAGCTTTCAAGATGCTCATCTTTGGCTCAGGCGAGGTGTCTTCTATTTGAATCACCTACTGGCAAATGGAGCAATAAAGACATACACGGAACTCAAAGCAGAATTTACACTACAAGATCACATGCAATTCCGGTACATACAGCTAAGACACGTAGCTCAGGCACAACTAGCTCAATTAATCCCACAGCCTACCCCCAACCCTATCATGGCAATCATTAAAGATACTGACCCCAGTAAGCTCATATCATGCTTCTATAACATGCTTACAGCACCTATTGCAGCTAAAATAGCATACAACCTGAAACCACACTGGGAGGGAGACCTAGGCCCCCTGGAAGATGAGGAATGGGAAGAGGCGATGGAAACATGCACACAGGTATCCCCCAAGCTCTCAGACAGAATGACGCAAATTAATATATTACACCGTGCATATCTCACCCCTCTCAGAGTGGCTAAATACAAACGGGAACAACCCAGCACATGCCCCATGTGTACCTCTGCACAAGGCACCTTTTTTCATCTCATCTGGGCATGTCACAGGATACAGGGCTACTGGGAGCAGATAGTCGAGTTTCTACACGATAACATGGGCTCCCCTTTGGCTCTAGACCCCAAGCAATGTCTCTTGGGGATATTCCCAGATACCCTTGACAGACACACCAAGACGTTTCTCCAGGAGACCCTTTTCGCCAGTAGAAAGGTGATAGCTAGGAAATGGATGAGACCGCTACCCCCAGATATTACAGAATGGAAGGCTGATGTGAACTCCTTTCTCCCCT
Organism: Lithobates sylvaticus; assembly: GCA_028564925.1. Taxonomy (NCBI): domain Eukaryota; kingdom Metazoa; phylum Chordata; class Amphibia; order Anura; family Ranidae; genus Lithobates; species Lithobates sylvaticus. Next base: position 543,918,291 of record CM053026.1, read on the forward strand.
ACAAGAAGTTTGTGTATATTAATAGAGGATGCCCTGAAAAATATAATAAGATATGGGACAGGTGGCTTCAGGACTCTGAGACATGTACATAATGGGGTGTGGAATGTATCTGCTAGATCTGTACCCACAAGACGCAACCATAAATGTATACCCTGTAAGAACCATGACAACAATCTGTACACATGGATGCTAATGTATTAGCTTTATTGGATGCTTATTCTGATGACAACATGCAAACAACCTGTTCATTCTCAAAGCTGTACTATTATGTTTACCTGTTACCAATAAAAGTTTTTTTTTGAGTGAAAAAAAAAAGGCTGTAATCTTTAAAAAAAAAAAAACTGTATTTGTAGTGAATATTCAGCCTAAACATTTAGGTTTTGGATAGAATTAGGAAGGGTTAGAACCTTTGTCAGTTTCTACTATTCTCTGTAGCCCCATAGATTCTTTCTCAGATTTACTATACATGTGGATAAATCTGCATTTAATTGCATTTTATTTGCATTTTAATACTGTCTATGTCGCTGTTGGAGAATTTCCTTTACTTCCAGTCCAAGAGGGTAACATTGTCTGTGGGACAAAAAGTATGGGGAAATGTTCCCAGTGAGGCCTCTGACAGCAGTAAAATCTAATTTTAAACTGGAATAAAATGTTAAAGGAGAAGTTTGGGGTTGTTAAAAAATAAACATCTATGCTGCAGCACTGGTGTGATGCTGCAGCTGTGCTACACCGTCTCTAACACCAAGAACTGATTGATCACATGACTTCTGATGTGACTTCTCTATGTGCTTGGAGCAAGGAGAAGAGACTGTCGGTCACTGCTCTCCGCTGTGCTCCTCCAGCATTCGCTGCAGTGTCAGGCTGGAAAAGGGGTGGTCTCAGCTGGCTCTTCGCCTCCTGCTGAGAGTCAGAGCCAACTGTCAATCAGGTAGCTAGGTGGATCCCAAGAATATTGTCAGGATCCTTCCAGCCTGGGGTGGCTCTGCCATGTCAGCTAACAGTGGTCAATAGCGCATCAGCTGTGAGCGAAAGTAAGTGAACCACAAGAGAAATATGGCTAAAAAAAAAAAGCTTTGGCCATTCATCTCTGTTAATTTACTACTCTAAAGCTAAAAAAGGACATTTTTCCTTCAGTTCTACTTTAAAGGAGGAAGACCAGTGTGACAACTACAGAATAAATCATTAAGGACTCACAAACACTGAACACAATGAAGATGGGAAGTAGTTCAGAGATGTTACTGGAAACGCTCAGAACCTCTTTCTTTAAATAACCTGTACTTAGAGAAATGTAGGACCTGCCACCACTGACCTAAGTATACTATCTACTTGCCTGTCTCTGTCTTTAGTACTTTCTGAATCACTGACAAGGTAAAAACTTTTAAGTCAGAACTCTTACACATTTTATCCAGGGCAGTGACTCAAAAAGCATGAAAGCTTTATATTTTCACCAGAAGACTTTAGCAACGGCAGCCTCCATATACTCTCTGTGCAGGTTGCTTTTATAAGATAACATAAGTGCACGAAAGTGGGAATAGATGAGTATGGTGCCCATAATGATTGTGTAAAAAGTTGATTTTGTTGTAGTGTAGCCTCATAAAACTGGCATATGTTCAAATAAATACATAGCTATATGCTGGATTACCAGGGATATTATTACTCTTCAGATTTTGCTAAGGCGTATTATAGGAGTATTAAAATATTATAATATTATATGTCATTTATTACATATATGTAGTTATAGCAAAATAATAATCACAAAATTTAGTAAAAAACTCTCAACCTCTCAACGGATTATATCGATTTTTATTTAACCCTTATACACTAGTGGACTTGATTGGATGGAGGATTAAAATATTATGGACTTTCTCTTCACTTTTAAAGATGCTCATTCTCAGAACATTTGTAATGAATACATTTGATGCCCTGTTGTGAGAATATGAGCTGGGTTAAGGCAATGCCACTGAAGCAACTGCTACATACCAAGACAAAGCCTTCAGGACTGTTATATAAGACTTTTTTGTCCCTGTTCTTAATATTTACACTAGACCCTACATTTTTTTCTTGACTTATTAATTTTTTCAAGCCCAACCGGGACAAGTAAAATGTCTTCCCTTGCACTGCTCGCTTCTGTTTAGGGGACGGGAAAAGCAATTTTACTAACCTGATCATTTCCCCTTTGATCGCAAGAGCATAGGGGAGAAGAGACTGAAAGCACCAGTCTCACAGCAGAGAGCTAACCGTGGAAGCAAAGGATCAGTTAAGTAAAACTGCTTTACCCCGGTCTCCTTAACTTAAATGAGTAGTTAAAATCTGCAGTGCAGGCAAAACTCAATAGCAAAAGAGGGGTTTTGGTTTTCTTTAAAGTAACTAAAGACAAAACTTTTTTAGTTTTAGACGAGATTCAGAAAGATTTGACCACCTATCAATTTTTTTTTTTTGCCCCGGGGGGGGGGGGGTAACGTTTTGTATTTGTTCGGGTGACTGTTATCAATGAGCGTGAAAGTGGAAAAAAATCCCAAGTTTTGAGTTATCCCCAGAAAAGAAATAGAGGGGAAACCTTCCAACGAGGACACTAGTGCTGGTGACCCTGGTGACTTCCAGAGATTACCTCACTTTGGAGGGATTTCCTTTCACTTATTGTTGTGGATATGGGACAGGAAGTGAAAGGAACTGTCCCCAATTAGACACAGTTACAACCCTCCCTTACTCGAACTACTAATTTGGCTTTAGTTCGACTTTAAGACCAAAAGTATTAAAAGTTCCACAGTAAGATTGAACCTGAAAAGAGAAGAGGAGCTACTCTGAATTTTTAAAAGCGCATTTATAGTGCTGCACAATCATTTGCTAATGTTACATTTGTCTGTAATAAGTGTGTTTGTAATGTTGCAATAAATATTGCATAATGAATGATGTCAATCAAAATCATATAGTTTATTCATTTCCTTGATTGTTCATTCATTTATTCATTGACTGAATTGTAATATGTTTAAATCTTTACAGAAAAAAATCCCTAGGCTCATAAAACCTCATACTCTTGTGCTAAATACTCTGACAGATCTTTGTGTGAATAAAATGAATACCGTCAATGGGGAAATTTGCTTGAAGGTGTAAGTCTTCCACCACAAGAGTTGCTCCGCTCATTTAACTCATCTGACAGGCCTTCTTGATTATGATGACAGATGAAAGTTTTCACTGAAGCTCCAGGTTTTGCATTTCAGCTGTGATGGCATTGAATGAGCAAGAAGGAAATGATACCCTGGCAGATTATGTGCGGCACATTACAAGCAAGGAACGTCGATTCCTGTCAATAATCTGCCTGCGCAACACATGCCACATGTCTCTTTACACATAAGACCCCTCTTTAGCCCTGTGTATTTGCTTCAAAGTCTTGTCAGATGCCCCTCTAAAACAACAAATATATCATTTCAAGAGGACCCCAGTGACAGGTGCTTGTGGGGATTTGCGAACAACACATCAACAGGAGAAATCATTCTGGAGTGTATTGTGCATTAGACAAATATTCAGCTGCTTCAATTACAATTCCTATCAGAAAACAAACAAGGAAACCAAGGACAGGCCTACACGGCACTTGTATTTTCTTGATGCATGACAGCAATATGCCATTAACATCTCTGCACTTGTGACAAATGCTGGATGTGCACTTCTCTCGGGTTTCCGATGCTCGATACAGAAGTACAAGGAACATAAGTGACATCTTTGAAAATGTACAGCGCGGCGTGAAATGATTTTTCTTGACTGTATACACTCACTTGAAAACAGGCTGTACTTTCTGCGGCACGGCAGCACACTGGGACATCATTAAAATGACAATGGCATCAAAACATTACTTAAGCATTGAAATGTATGACTTGATTTCTGGTATGTCATAATTTCTTTTTTTTGTTACTGTTATTCCATGTGTCGTGGAAAATGTCAGCTTTGTGCAAAAGAAGAGAGAATTTCATATAACAAGAGAAAGTAGAATTTGACTGGTTAAGGACGGCCACGGATGTAGAGCAATGCTGTAAAATGGATCGTTGCTTTGAAGAAGGCTTGGCAGATTATGATTTAACATTTGCCTGCACTGATGTATGAAAGCATACATATTCATGAATAGAAAAAACACACAATATTTTAGAAGATATAATGGCTTCTGTGAGGCAAGTAGGATTCGGGGCACTGACATCTCACCCAACATGATTTACTGGAAGATTTAGGAGCCTCGAACACTCACGTAAATGGATACGTGTTCTCTGAGTTCACAGAAGTAGTGACAAATGTCTCCAGAACATCTCGTAGGACAATGCACAAGGAAATATTGTCAGATAGCCACATCATTTGGAAGGAAAGTTGAAAGATAGCAAAAGGCCTAAAGAAGATGTAAGGCTTGGATGATATTTCGCTTTTTAAAGCACAGCAAATCATAAACTATTTCCATTCTGTAAAATAAAATACATGTTTTCACTTTTTATTTTTCCTTTGTTGTATCTCAGTGCTCCTGATCCTCTGCAACCTCTTCTTGTTAAGATACAGAATATCTGGAGTCCAGAATTATGAAGCAGAGTTCTGCCTTATATTGAACTGTTTGCTTCTAAAAAATATAGTTTAGTAATATGTTCTAAACCTCTTAGGTATTAAGCAATGTTGTTGCGTTGAAGGAAGTATGGGGCAGCACAGTGGTGTAGTGGTTAGTACTCTCACCTATCAGTAAGAAGGGTCACTGGTTCAAATCCCAACCACGTCACTCCCTGCCTGGAGTTTGCATGTTCTCCCTGTGCCTGTGTGGGTTTCCTCCGGGTACTCCGGTTTCCTCCCACAATCCAAAGACATGCAGGTAGGTTAATTGGCTTCTGTCCAAAAATTGGCCCTAGTATATGAATGGGGACCTTGGATTGTGGGCTCCTTGAGGGTAGGGACCGATGTGAGCGTGCAATGTACAGGGATAGGGACGATTATAGACACTCACTCAGGTTGAACTGTATGGACTGATGTCTTTATTTAACCTTACTAACTATGAAACTATAAGTGCAATGTGCTGCAGCAGTAGTTACAAGATATTCAATGGGCAGCTTTCCTTATAGTGACATTAGTGGATGGACTATATCTGCATAGAGCAGGTGTCTCAAACTGGTGGCCCTCCAGCTGTTTTGCCAAACTACAAGTCTTATCATGCCTCTGCCTGTGGGAGTCATGCTTTTAAATGTCAGCGTTGCAATGCCTCATGGGCCTTGTAATTTTGCAACAGCTGGAGGGCCGCCAGTTTGAAACCCCTGGCATAGAGTGTAATAACTAATTGTAGTCTTCTTCGGAAGCTCACGTGACAGGTATAGGGCACTGTCACACTGTAGAACATATGTCAAACAACCTCTCCTGCAGCTGCGGCAGCCACTTTATCTCTGCCCCCACCTTGTCCCGCCAGTAGGCAGCAGAGAGGAGGACATAACTCCTCCTAAAGATCCTGCATCTCTCTCTGCAGCCGCAGCACCCCCTCGTCTCTGCCTTCCATGGTCTCAGCATTCAGCAGGCTCTTGCAGCTGACTCCAGCCCTCCTCCTCTGGTCCTCCTCCAGACCCTGCACTTTGTTTTTCAGTATATCTGCACAAGCGCAGGTTTTTCCCACACATATTGGCCATTATGGAAACGCCATATCTTTAATGTCTTTGTGCATGTGCATAAAATCTCCAGTGCGTGCACAGATGTGCTGAAGGGCTCTGTGCACAGCGCATATTGGCAGTGCCACAGGGGGTCTATGAAAGACAACCAACAACACTTATCAAGACTTTTGCCAACAGCATGAGGATGCACTTTATTGTATAGTTAAAAATTGCAGCTTAAAATTTTGTATAGTGTTTATTTGTAGTAGCTTTTTATAGGTTATTTTAAAGCAGAGCTCCACCCAAAAGGGGAAGCTCCTTTTGTTCGCACCCCCCTCCACTGCCATATTTAGCAATTTTTTAGGGGGGGGGGGTTTTTGACAGGTACCCGCTCCCACTAAAAGATAAGATCGGCGATCTACGACATATCCATCCCCTCTTCCTTCCACCCACTGCCTTCTGGGACCTGTGTGTGTCCTAGAAGACGCAGGATCAGAAAGTGCAGCTCGACTCACGCTTGCGCAGTAGGAAACTGGCTGTGTGAGGCTTCACTGTGTAAGTGTCCCTATAAGTGTCCCTATATTAAAAGATAGCAGCTACAGTATTTGTAGCTGCTGACTTTTATTTTTATTTTTTTTCAGACGGAGCTCCACTTTAAGCATACAATCCCCTAGTCAACTATTCAGGTTAAAAAAGAAAATGTCAACAGGGATTTCAAATATTCAAGTACAGATGTAATGAATCCTTTTTTCAATGCAAAAAAATGACTATATTGTGTGTAGCTGCTAGATATACGCTGAACCCAAGCTCTCAAAATTGAAGGTAAAACATAAAACTGAATATAACACATTTTCCTTCACTCTATTAGCTGCTGTGAGCAATAGCAATATTAGATCTCATTGACCTTTGCTTTCTCCTACACTGATCAGATGAAAGTTGAATGGATTTCTATTTGCATTACTTTCTGGTGCACAAGTAGACAGGTGATATTTGCTCAAAGCTCAATTTTGTGTTAATGTATTCAGAATAGCTAAAGGGAGGTAGGGAATCTCAAGCTCAATTTCTAGACATCTAGACAAGCAGTTAACCTTTATCATATCAAAAGTACTTATCATAATAAACAAGAATATTTCAATATTCTACTTAGGTTTAACTGTGGTAACAGCTTATACTTCTATTCTTTAACATCAATGTTGTAATAGCAATACAAACAATAGTTATTTTTGACAATCCAATATAAGCTTACTTGAAAAATCAATTTTCATGTCGTGAGTGATGCCTGTCTGCTGATCATCTCTTTCCACAACTTCCTGGATTCCCTGCACACTTATTTCTCCTCTGCTTATTTCTCTTGTTTACTTTCAATTTTGTAGGACTACATATCCCATGGTACCTTGCTGCCAGCAATCAGTGTTTCCTATACTGTAATCTACCTCCTGAAACTCCTCCTCTTAGCACCTCTGTAGTTCAGAATGCAGACTCTGTGAAATGTGTGACACAGCAAACTCACATAGCGTGAATACTAGGGCTATTCACACTAAAAAAACAAGGTTGAGCATAATATAAACAATGCTAAAAAGTGTCTTAGTGGGCAGTTTGTGAAGGGGAGAATTGCACAGATTAGGCTCAATGTTTGGGAAAGATGGTGGGGAGAAAAAGCTATAACAATGTACTCAGCAAGGTTCTCTTTGGCTAGGTTCACTTCTTTGTGATACAACAACACATGTGGGCTAATTAGTGTTTTAAGGACCTTATTGTTCATTTGAATGGACTGCCCAATACATAGAAACTTCAGCACAGATGTGCATGTTCTTTTTGGATAAACTACCATGCACCAGAACACATGGTAATAGGTTACCTTGCATTATGGTGCGCTGCAACCAGGGCTGACAAAAAGGGGGGGGGGGAGGCATGGGAGACAGCTGCCCTGGGCACATTGTTTTCATGTTGGGAGAGGAGGGTGGTGCCATGAGGCATTCTGCACCCTCCTCAGGAGAGACTTCCATAAAAATACCTGGGCTGACAGTAGATGTGCTGCATCCAGCAGTCTGACTACTACCACCCTACGCAGTCTTCAGAGCTTACATCAGGGCAGCATGGGGAGGTAAGAGGTCTACGGGAAGGCTGTATTTGCCTCCCCAGTCCCAACCTGCACCACAGTGAGTATGGACACTGAAGGTGTGAAGATAAATGGCTGCAATAAGCCTCCAGAGCTCTTCCCATTTAACACAGTACAGTATCAGTGCTGTGATTAGCTCTGTGTACTGGAATAGCCATGTCACTGCTGGCATGGATTACGAAAATTGAGACAAGTTGAGGAAGTGAAATATAGATAAAAAAACCAATAGTTGTGCTGGGGTTTGGATTTCATTGAGTTGGGGCCTAATCCTATACAGTGGGGATCGAAAGTTTGGGCACCCCAGGTAAAAATGTGTATTAATGTGCATAACGAAGCCAAGGAAAGATGGAAAAATCTCCAAATGGCATCAAATTACAGATTAGACATTCTTATAATATATCAAAAAAAGTTAGATTTTATTTCCATCATTTACACTTTCAAAATTACAGAAAACTAAAAAAATGGCGTCTGCAAAAGTTTGGGCACCCTGCAGAGTTAATATCTTGTATTGACCCCTTTGGCAAGTATCACAGCTTGTAAACACTTTTTGTAGCCAGCCAAGAGTCTCAATTCTTGTTTGAGGTATCTTTGCCCATTCTTCCTTACAAAAGTCTTCCAGTTCTTTGAGATTTCTGGGCTGTCTGTCACGCACTGCTCTTTTAAGGTCTATCCATAGATTTTCAATAATGTTGAGGTCAGGAGATTGTAAAGGCCATGGCAAAACCTTCAGTTTACGCCTCTTGATGTAATCCCCCGTGGATTTTGAGGTGTGTTTAGGATTTAACTTCAGCTTTTTCACAGATGGCATAAAGTTACCATCCAAAATTTGCTGAAATTTTATTGAATCCATTTTTCCTTCTACTCGTGAAATGTTCCCTGTGCCACTGGCTGCAATACAACCCCAAAGCATGATTGATCCACCCCCATGCTTAACAGTTGGACAGAGGTTCTTTTCATTAAATTCTGTGCCCTTTCTTCTCCAAACGTACCTTTGCTCATTCCGGCCAAAAAGTTCTATTTTAACCTCATCTGTCCACAGAACTTGTTTCCAAAATGCCTCAGGCTTGTCTATATGTTCATTTGCAAAGTTCAAACGCTGATTTTTGTGGTGAGGAAGTAGAAGAGGTTTTCTTCTGATGACTCTTCCATGAAGACCATATTTGTACAAGTATCTCTTTATAGTGGAATAGTGTCCCACAACTCCAGTGTCTGCCAGATCTTTCTGGAGGGATCATGCAGTCAAACGTGGGTTTTGAATTGCTTTTCTCACAATCCTGCGAGCTGTTCTGTCTGATATTTTTCTTGATCTTCCAGATCTTGCTTTAACTTCCACTGTTCCTGATGACTGCCATTTCTTAATTACATTCCGAACAGAGGATATTGACATCTGAAAACGCTTTGCTATCTTCTTATAACCTTCTCCAGCTTTCTGAGCCTCAACTATTTTCAGTTTTCTAGACAACTGCTTAGAAGAACCCATGGTGCTGATTGTTGGGGCAAGGTCAGATGAGTCTGGCCATTTAAAACCTTTGAGATTGACATCACCTGGTCTTCCCAGACGATGATTGAGAACAATCCATGACACTGGCAGGTCTCAGCTTTGCAAAGGGGGCAGTGCATGCTATAAATTCTGCAGGGTGCCCAAACTTTTGCAGACGCCATTTTTTGTTTTCTGTCATTTTGAAAGTGTAAATGATGGAAATAAAATCTAACTTTTTTTGACATATTATAAGAATGTTTAATCTGTAATTTGATGCCATTTGGAGATTTTTCCATCTTTCCTTGGCTTCGTTATGCACATTAATACACATTTTTACCTGGGGTGCCCAAACTTTCGATCCCCACTGTATCGGATAAGATATGGGATTGGAGGGATAGGACACTCTACTGTATCAGGCTACGAAGGTCGCCCCCATATAAAGCCTGCTATTCAAACAAAGAATCAGAGGTTTTCTTGTAAGCACTTTTTATCTGACTCGCTAAAGCTTGAACCTTTGATTATGTTGTTTTGGATAGAATCTCCTGTCCATTTCCATCTGATCCGCAGAACGGATGAAAATAAGACCACCATAAGTCTGGTTTTGGCAGACAGGATCGGATGGTGGTGGGTGTCAGAAGAGACTGGAGGGTCTGATCAGGTCTGCCTGAAATTCTGACAGGTGGACTTGATCGAACAGCCCGTGTGAAAGGGGCCCTAATATAAAAAAAAATAACTTTTTCCATATTTATACGTAAAACAACAGCAAACAAAAGTGGATGGAGTTGAGCTTTAAAAGTCTCTTCATTTGGAACAATATAGTTCAGTATGAAAACCTTTTCCTGAAAACATTCATCAGTTCAAATCTATAAAAAATGCCATATTTGTGATACATGCGATAAGAGAATAGTATAATAAATATTTGTGAGAGGTCCAATTTGTGAACAAAGATAAAGATTCTCAGCCATGTGACTGTAACTTTTAAATCTCATTGAATTCAGCTGAAAATAACTGTCACTGTTTTGAAAATAAGGATCCATATCCCGCCGTTTTAGCTTTGCGAATTGATCCTACGGTATGGAAAATGATGATCTCATGAGCTGGCATGGCTGAAAAGCCTTTGCTAGTCATGAGTCATCAGAATGACCATTAAAAGCCTATGAATATATCAAGTTATAAATCTTAGTACTACAAATAAAGAATTTAATCCAACAAGAGCAATGGTTTCTAGACATGTATGAAAATCATGTTTATGACAGAGCCATTCTGTGGTCTCTTGCTAATCAGCTTTAATTGTGATCACATGTTTATCCCAGGATGGTAGAACATGAAACACAGATCTAAAAGACAAAAGACTAATGTTTTGTGGCTCATACTTTGGCAGTGGAATGGGAGATGGTGATGTTTCACTGAACTTCATTTCAGTAAAACAGGAAACCAATTTGCTCATCCGCGTTTTATATTTAAAGGCTGGGTGTAGTCTAGCTGAACAGATACTTCCACATAAGGCTGTATTTTAACCATGTATTTCCATAAAGCAGTCTTATTACATATACCTAAAATTGCTTTAATGAGAAGAAAGATACATTTGTAGTTCATTAAGATGGGCCCAGGCTCTGCTTCACATAATCTTAAAAAGTTTTACACAAATTGTGTTTTCATATGAAGCTGAATTTTGAATAAATATTTCCTTAAAGCAATACAATTAAAAATATCAGATTGTGTTAAAAAAGGAACGGAAACACATATCTTAACCACACAATACAGTTTATGCTTATGGTCTGGGATCCTCCACATCTGTTCCTAATATGTTATGTATCAAAAATGACCTGCAGACCTAAAAACCATTGATCAGCAATGATTTCCACTTTCATTTTTCATCAACATGTTTAAAGTGATTGTAAAGGCAGCAGCTTGCTATGGGGGCACTCAAAAGGCAGAAGGAGCCAGGAGTGCCGGCAGGGGACCTGAGAAGCTCATAGCAGGTAAGTATAACATATTTATATATATTTTTTTTAAATTGTACATTTACATCACTTAAAATTTGGAACCTCCAGATCTTGCTATTGGAAGTACACCAATTAATTTACTTGCACTGTTAACAAAACAGGCAAGCCAAATCTCAAAAGCAACAAAATTCAATGAGTTTGTGAAATCCAAGGTCAACACACAGCCAAAGGTCAGGACAGGGAAGTGGGGCAGTATAAATTGTAGCAGTTCTAGTATATACAGTGCCAGACATGGTCACGGTCATCCTTTGCACGTTATTGGGTATTCTTTGTAAGGGGAGGCTGACCTCATTTACTAAGCTCTGGAGAAACTGCACTTGCAAAGTGCAGTCTATTTACCTTTAGTAAATAAACTCCAATATTTTCTTGCAGCAAGGATCCTTCTTCAAAGGACCAGAGAGTAGCTGGCCTCCCAGCTTGCAACCCTCTTCAGCCAAGAGTATCTCTGTACAACCAAGCTGCTTCCAGGCATCAGCTAAAGTTTTAATTTAGTTTCCAGGGCCCTCAGCACATGGCACACACTGAAGCCAAACTCAGTCAGCAGCCACAGCCTTCACACATTGCACCCTTGCACCCTCCCAGGGGGAGAGCACCTGGGGAAAGAGAGTTCTAGTAAGGTGCCTCTTCCATTATTTGACCACTGTAAGCTGATAACTGACTGACTGGCATGTATGCCACATTTTGCACATTGTAACTATGTGCAAACAGGTGTGTGCAAGGATGGCCACTTGCATGAGATTGGGCATGGCAATACTCTGACATCCCAGGTGAAGTCATTGACATGGGAATTTACTGTATGTGCTAACTACCCCATTTACCTCCCATGGCTTTTTGTTTGTCTTTGAATTTATCAGGCGTGTTTGATTTGGTTCCCATCAGATACCTCAGTACTTCAAACAAAAACCTGCAAATACAAATACAGTATAATATAATATAAACGTACCCTCCTGGGGTAACATACAACAATAAAACCTTATTCTAACCAAAGCTCTTTACAAAATAGGGTGACATTGGATTTATTTAAAAATAAAAGATATATAAAGCCTATTTATCTGCTTTCCCTAGATATCTTAAAATATCAAAATATGTATTTTCTTGGCTTTCTATCCCGGCAACATTCTTTATACATAAGGGGAAAGGAATAGTTTAAGTTTTTGCATTTAGTATGTGGAATAGAAGGGGACCTCAGGGTCTAAAAGGTGTTATCTAACTCTTATCACTCTTCTGCCTTAACTTAGTTCTGCAAAAAATACTTTCCCAATTTCCCATTTTTAGCTGACCCCTTCCAATTCAGATAGTTGAAAGTACTTTTTTTTTTTTTTTTTAATTCTTTATTTGATTTCAATTTTATATTTCTTGACAACTTCATAATACAAAAGAAGAATTCATCACATAGTCTTGCTTCACATTTAAACATGATTCAAACCCACAGTTGAAAGTACTTAATCACATCTAAAGTTAAGTACACGCTCTTCACAGGTATATCATACCTTAAACATGCTAATCATAGAAAGTTGTTTTAAACCCCATGTTTTCTATATTAAATGTAAGATCATAAGCTTAAAATTAAAGAATGATCTTCATAATTCATGTGTAGGTCAGAAGTGGTCAAAGATTATCAGCAATCCGCAGTCTTCAAGGTTACCAAGGCAATGAGGCACTTTCAGAATAGCTCCCAGTGCTGTGGAAATTTATGTGGCAAAGAATATGAAATGTCTCTGGAGTTTAAGCAGAGCCTCTCTTCAACTAATAAAGAGGTTATTAAGTTTAAGACACTGCAGTAATTGTCATTGTGGTCGCTACTTACCCTCAATGACAATTCCCATTGACATTACTAGGAGTTATACTTGCCATTCCCCAACCAGCTGAAATAGAAACTCAGTTTAAATGTCTTGCCAGTGAGTCATAAAATAAAAAACTGGATTTCTCAGCACAATAACTACCAATAAAAGTGTCTAGTTTCTGGATTCAAAAATAAGTGTTAATCGTTTCTTTGCAGTTGCTAGATCAGCAATATAAAGTTGGTTAAACTCCTGAGAGTTAACCGGAAGGATCACAAATGTGTTATTTAGATTTGAGTTTGCAATGGAACATCTGTCAAGTTTATCATATATAGATATGATTTTACAGCTAAAAGAGATATAGATCAGCACTGTCAGTACTGGAATAAGTGAGATTACAATGGCAAAAAAATGATTTATTCATATTATCGGTTTCAATAAAATTTATGTGCACGATTATGGCGACATATTATTGTCACTATTGTGTCTGATGCTACACCTGCTGTACCTACTGAAAAGTTTGACTCGTAATAAAAGCATTGACAGTAAAAAAATAAGTCTTCTTATTAGCCAAAAAAATCTATAGCAAATTAGCAGGTTATGGTGATAAATGTTGTCAACAAGGACAAACGTTGGCCATCTGGTACATGTCTACTCACACAATCAGACCCCAAGTTTTCTGCCAAACTGTGAGGGGTGAATTTGTTGAGTCTCATCCAACCAAACCAGAAAATGTATAGCTGCTTAAATTACATATTACTATTCAAATTGAATCAATATTCATCACTTTCCTTTATTGCTATTAATAAGCAAACATCACAAGACAAAAACCTTAAAGTAGAACTGTAGGCAAAACTTTTTTTCATTTTGGATAGAGTAAGGGAGGGTTATAGACCCTGTCATTTTTTTTTTTTTGCCATCTGTGTCCTATTGCAGAGATTTTCCTTCACTTCCTGTCCCATAGCCAAACAGGAAGTGGGAGGAAATCCCTGTAAATTAATGGAATGCCTTGAGGACCCCCAGGTCACCAGAACTAGTGTACCCTTTGGAAGATTCCCCCTCTTTTACTTTTCTGGGGACAACCCAAAATTTGGGATTTTCTTTTACTTTCACTTTCAATGATAATGGTAAACAGGACAAATAGGGAGAGTGAATCTCCCTAACGGGGGACACAGACAGCAATAAAAACTGACAGGTACTGTAATCCCTCTCCACTCCATCCAAAACTAAAAAAAAAGTTTTACTTTACTATTGATATGTAACAAATTACTACTCTATTATCCACTTCAGCTCTGTAAGGTTTTACCCCCTTCATGACCAGGCAATTTTATATAATTTTTTCCCCACAAATAGAGCTTTTTTTTTTATGGTGGTATTTGACCACCTCTGGGTTTTTTATTTTTTATTATATAAATAAAAAAATACAGACGATTTTGAAAATAATTCTGCTATAAAATATATCCCATAAAAAAATTGAATAAATCAAATCGCCTAATAAATTTTGGCCAAAATGTATTCTGCTGTCTTTGGTAAAAAAAAAAATCAAAATAAGTGTATATTGATTGGTTTGCGTGAACGTTATAGCGTCTACAAACTATGGGATATATACTGGAATTTTTATTTACATATTTATTTATTTTTATACTAGTAATGGCAGTGATCAGCAACTTATAAGGGGACTGCGATCAATCTGACACTAACTGATGCTGGGGGATCCTGATCCTGCTTAGCAGGGGATGAAAAAGCAACCAGATCCCCTGTCACTGAACACTGCTCTATGCTGTTTACACGCACAGAGCTGAGTTTGAGGAGCCGATTGCCACGCGCCGGCGGTCAATCATTGGCCGCCACCCAGTGATCAGCATGTGACAAATCACAGCACAGCTAGGCTGGCAGGCGTGCGCATGCCCCCTGCCTAGAAAAGCAGAATCACGTATATATACGCAGTAAAGCTACAGTGTGCGGTCGGCAAGCGGAAATCCTATTTTGCCATAGATATGGGAGTGACTCTTTTATGTTAAAAGTGTCAAGCCAAACACTATAAGATATATGAAATATAATATGTGAACAAGTCATAATTGTTAGTCTTATTGGGGGCCATGAAGCAATATATAGCCAATGAGCTATCGGAAAAACATGGCTAACATGATAACGGAAATCTCGAAATCTGGTAAGCACAGCTCACCTAAACGGTGTGGCAGCTGTAGAAAAGTTTTGTGAGTTATCTAGCCAGCCTTGTCTCCTTCCTGTGCTGACATCAGTTCTGAAAATAGAAGATGACTTACAATCCACAGCTGGTAACATTAATGTATCAAGTGAACAATCATACTCACATTAAGAGAGACCAAACATACAGTACTTTAAAGAAGCCTTTCAGTCTAATGAAATGGCAGGATATTGCTTTTAAAACTGAGAGCTGTTGAAGTCACTAAATACAAGCAAATAACACCTTCTTTCACTGCAATATGAGATCAGGTTTCTCCCGAAAAATTCACTATGTCTGTGTCTAGGCACTCCTGTACTATAGCCCCCACAATGCACTGCATGATGTTAATAAATCAGCCCCAAAAAAACTAAGTTTTAGGGCCACACATAAACTCACCCCTAAACCTCATTAAAGCAGAACAAAAATAAGAAGATAAAAATGGAAAGATAAAATATATAAAAAAATAATAAAACCAGCTTTTTCTGGTTTGGTTGGTTGAATGCTGAAATATTCAACTTCAATCCAGATATTTTAATCTCATCTTTCTGTCGCTCTTCTTTCTCTTCCTATTAGCGTGTGCTTTGTCAGCACATGAACTGATTGGATCCTTGTACTTTTTCTTCCTATTACAATCCAGATCTTCTATACAGAGACTGGAAGAGGCCAGTATCAGTAAAATCCAGCTACTTACACTGCTTGCTGATCTTCTGCCACTAAAAATCCTTGCTCTGATCGCCATCATCATTCAACCTACTTCCTCTGAGCTCAGCTCATCCTGGACTCAATCTAGTCTCAATGGACAGATATTTCAGGTGTTACAGGGGGCCAAATTACACAGCACAAGCACTGTGCTGTATAACATGCTTGAAAGGAACAGGATCGTTTTTTTTTTTTTTTTTTGTTTTTTTTTGGGTAACAAACGCTTTAATTCCTTGGGGCTGACAGTACACAAATATGTATCCTCTCCGTGGGTGGGCCTTGTGTAAAGGTGGGGATCGGTAAGCTCTCAATGCATACTTGCGATTGGGAGTTTTCCTTTCATGTGACTGCTGTGACCCGCCTCCACCTCCCGGCTTTTAGAACTCCAAGGGGTTACTGATGTATGTATGGTGTATAAGGAAATTAATCGGTCTTCATATAATCTTCAGTACTGCACCAATCAGATTGGGAGAGGAAAGGTTTGCTATTCGAGCCACAAAGGCATTGTTGCCTTTCACAGAGTGGTCAGGCTATAATTGAATATGATTACAAGGATTAAGTACAGAGGAAGACTTTAGCAGTGCGCTGCTGCTCCTTAATTTTCCAGTCAGGATCTGGACTGAACAGTACAATTTAACTGCAGTGTAGGCCTGCGCAGAGGTCCAGGACTTGGTTTTGCTCTATAGCATGGTTGATTGGATCACAACAATGGATAAAGCGAATTGTAAATTCTTTTGTCAGTCAAAAAAGCTCACAAATTTCTGCTTAAAGCAATGTGGGCACTGAAATTGCCACATGTCAATACTGAAAATGTCAATGTTTTTATTAGCACTAAAAGCAACAAAAAGAGTGCCCATTAAACTTCAGTAACCTTTGATACACAGTATTCTGGAGTCTTGGACAAATTGTGCTATCCATTATTCTATAAAAACCTGTGTCCTGTAATCCATAAACTGGCCCACTTATGAAACAAAAATGAAAAGATAGTCTTGACTTAACTTTGCTATAACCTTTACGTGAGCAAAGAAAGGGAACATATTTTAAACTCTAAATAACAGAGATGAAGAAGTTCCCAGTGTACTGCTAGCATGAATCATCCTCAAAACTGGATTTTGTCAGAAATTTCCTAAGATGTGATAGAAAATGGACAGAGTTGAACAGCAAGGTCTGTATCTGTAGCCCAGATGTCTCTTTCTATATTTATTTCCATCATACACTTTGACTCTCTGCAGTGGCAGGGGAACAGAGAATAGTCAGACTCGTCTGAATTTCTCATGACTGGTATGCCAGGGTCTAGAATCAGGTCTGTGCACACAGCAGACACCAGCACTTTTATCCTAAAGCTGAAAAAAGCCCATCTGTAGGATGGCATGATGCCCAGTGTGGTACATGAACTGTGTATGTCAGTTTAAATCTCCTGGCACAAGTTGATGTTTTCTCTATCTGACTGATTTATCTGGTTGGAGACAAGAGAGTTTGTTTCTACAGAGCAAGTCAAACTGGAAAGGGATCAAGAGCTCACCGATGTCACATGCAGGTCTCTGTTTTAATGTGCTACACAGCAGGCAATAATCAGGCAACATGCTTCTTAGCAAGTAGGTCACTAATTACTACCATGTACATGTACATGGTAACACTGACCCTTTACATACCCCAAGGGTTAAGGCCTAGGGACAACATCATAAGCTGGGTGAATGCATAGCTGTTAGCCTTCTCAAACTCAATGTGTAACACCTTCAGGTAACGTTTTTGTGGCAAATGTTGTATGACATGGTTGCACATTTTTTCAAATCTGTCTTCTTCATGTAAGATTTTTTTAACTATTTCCATTTTATTTCCCTTTTGTCAGCCAGGAAGGTATATCAGTCATAAACCTTGGAAGCCATTACCATTTGTATGTGAGAAACCTAGATGCCAAATATACATTGTCCACAGCCCTGTCAGCAGGTGGAGGACCAGGCTCAATTTCACATTTTCCAGGCTTTTCATTACCGTAAGTAAATTCCATAAAAAGTAATCATTTGATAAAAGCTTACCCAATGTTTCCTACCTTAATCAACAGGTAAAAATTAATTGTGCTCCCGTTCCACATTTTTTTAACTGATGCTGAGGAGGCTTAACCAGATCCCAACTGCCCCACATACATTTACTGCGGCAGGCCGGCCACTCTGGGCAGAATCATGTACCTGTACGTGATTCTGCATCTCCGGGTCTGGGGTGCGCACACGCGCCACCAGCGACCCGCTCCCACGGTGACTGGACACAGCAGGAGCCTACCCTGCAAATTATTGGGGACACAGGCAGAACAGCGATCTGCCTATATAAACAAGGCAGATTGTCGTTCTGTGACAAGGGATGGTAGAGATCCTCTGTTTCTGCTAAGCAGGAACATGGATCTCTGCCTTCCCACAGTACAAGCACCCCCACACAGTTAGCAAGCACTCCCTAGGAACACATTTAACCCTTTGATCACCCCTGATGTTAGCCCCTTCTCTGTGACAGTGCATATTTTTTAGCACTGATCACTTTGATGTGTCACTGGTCCCCAAAAAGTGTCAAAAGTGTCATATGTGTCTTTACGGTTAGCCAATGTAGGCTCCTCAGGGAAGGGGAGATGGATTCCCAGGTTTTTTTCCTGTTATCAGCCTTGCTGCCGTGTTTTGGATAAGTTGTAAGCGCGCAAGTTGATATTGGGGTTCTTTACGGTTAGCCAATGTAGGCTCCTCAGGGTAGGGGAGATGGATTCCCAGGGTTTTTTTCCTGTTATCAGCCTTGCTGCCGTGTTTTGGATAAGTTGTAAGCGGGCAAGTTGATATTGGGGTAATCCTATGTAAAGGGAGTTTGCGTAGTCAAGTCGTGAATTAATGACTGTTTCAACTACCACTGCTTTGTCCTCCTTTGGAATGAATGGGATGAGTCTGCGTAGCAGGCGGAGCAGATGGTGAGAACCGCTGACTACTGCAATGTTGTAGACGCTATAACTTTTGTAAATATAAATAAAATGTCGAAAAATATATCCCATATTTTGTAGACGCTATAACTTTTGCACAAACCAATCACAATAAGCTTATTGGGATTTTGTTTACCAAAAATATGTATCAGAAACAATGATGAAGAAATTATATTTTTTTACATTGGGTACATTACATTTTATTGGGTATGTTTTATCGCAGAAAGTAAAAAATATATATATTTATTCCAAAATTGTCAGCGTTTTTTTGTTTATAGCGTAAAAAAAACAGAAAAAAAAACTGCAGAGGTGATCAAATATCACCAAAAGGAAGCTCTATTTGTGGGAAAAAAAGGACATCAATTTGATTTGGGTACAACGTTGTACGACATCAATTTTATTTGGGTACAGCGTTGCATGGCCGCGCAATTGTCAGTATCGCAAAATATGGCCTGGTCATGAAGGGGGGGGGGGGGTAAACCTTCCAGAGCTGAAGTGGTTAAGCAGAACTTGGGCATCATTAGTTATCATACTGAAATTTACATATGCAACTGAATGAGTCAGACCAATGGCCCTTCCCCATAACCTTCCCCCCTCCACCCCCCTTGTTCAGTGCTGTATAAAGCTACAATTAGGGAGAGGGAGTCTGAAGGCAAACAGTGTCTGCTGTACTTCCTTTGTATAAAACCCATAATACTCTGTGAAGATTGTGCCATAGGTATACCCTGTATACAATGTTTATTTGTAAAACAAACAGTTTATATACATAGTAAAAGAACAGCCATACCACATTAGTTTAAAAACTTATACATGTAAAAAAATACATTTATGAAATCATTATAGATTTCCATCAAAAATCTACACTATGTACCAATAACTCCTTTATACTTCAGGATTGCATTTGTAGACAAACGCTTGCAAGAAAAAGGATTTATAGTGATGGCAACCTGTCATTACCATTGCTTTTTCTTAGCACAAGTGTAAAATAAAAGAGATTACCTTTTCAAATATGTACACGTTCGGAGTTCCCATATTTAATTTACACAAGGTGCCAGAAAGATTTGTTGAAAAGGCACCATTAAAGTGGCCTACTGAGAGAAATAACTGAAATCCTGAACCGATACACAAGTACGAGGGGTTAACACGATTATGAAATCCTCCAAACTGAGCTGTGAGACATGGAGATGTTAGCAGAATGTTTCAGGAAATGACACCTCTTGTCTTAACCACTCTAAGGAGAGCTGGGAATGGAGCACCATGTCACCTTAGCTGTTTAACACTACTGCTATAAAGTAAATCAGCCAACTTGAAGTTGACCCAGGGCCAGTACAACACTTCTCACATACAAGATGTGAAAGCCTATAACAATGTTTATATAACGAGACAATGCATAGCTGTGCTCAGAAGTGATAGAGGTCTCCAGAGGGATACATATCTCTAATATGGCTTTATGATAATATTCTTCGTGTGGGAATTATTCCTCCACTAGCTCTATAATATTAAACCAAACTATGTTTTCATGCTGAGTGTAAAGACTGGGTTTTATACACAAATAAATCACTGGTCCTGATAGTGTCATTTTTTACTCTGCCAAAAGCAGCAAACTCGATTTAAAGCTGAACTCTGAGTAGTAGTAATTTCAGAAGCACAGTTCCATCCCCATGTGCTGATCATGGCCCGTCTTAAAGTGTTACTAAACCCACAACAGTAAAATCAGCCTGTATATGTGGTACAGCATGCTTGTTATACTCACTGTGGAATGTAAGGGGTTAATCCTCTGCATTGTGTAAAAATGCTATTTGATCCTGTCTTGACTTCTTTTACTGTCCCCAATACATCTGCTGATAGAACAGAGCATTGGAGGAACTCTGCACATGCTCAGTTTGGTGTGTATTGCTAGAGAGTTTTTTTTTTTTTTTGGGGGGGGGGTGGTGCATGTCATCAACACATGGCCAATCGGCACTGTCCAGACAGAAGATCAGGGGTCCTAAAGCCTCATAGGACAGTCAGAGCAGAATGAAAACGCCTCCTACAAGCTTTAACCAAACACTGATAGAAGTCACAAGACTGCTATATACTGCTGATGAGAAGAGGTATTTAGCAGTTTATAATTACTAAAAAAATTGAATTTTCATATACTGTGCACTGTGGGAGACCAGATGCAGAATGCAGGGTCCTGGGTTTATTAACACTTTAAATTCACCAAAACTCTACAGCCGAGCCAAGTTTTTTTACTTTCAAAACCTCAGAGATGTCTCTCTCGTAGTGCCAGCCGAGGGAGGAATCAGCATGATGCTACACATGTGTTCCTGCTCATGTAGGCTTGACCCATAGAACTATATCCCCCATGAGCCCTCTAAGTCTGCTCAGGTAGGCTCTTCTGAGTATACTCGACTGGGCTGTGAGCAGGAGCTGTATCGCTCAGACTCCTGCCATGTAAAAAGTAGCATAGCCTTATCATCAAGAAAGAAAGCCACATGAAGCTTGCCACTGGGATATACCTTGCTCCACAAAAGTCTCTGCACCCCACTATTATCCTCCGTAGCTGCTAGACAACTAGGCGCTATTGGGCGCTGGTCAGTGGAGAAGGTAAGTGGGGCAGAGGGAGAAACCATTGCATCACTTCATGCTTGGTAAGATACTCAAGTCAATATGGAATTCAAAATGCTTCCTTTCGTGTTCCTCAAGCATATTCTAAGATTACTCCCAGGCCCCCCTTGTAACTGTGGTAGCCACTTAAGACTCTGGATAAAGTTTGCTACCGAGCCAGCAGTAATAGTCAGAAGAAAGCATTCTGCTATGAAAGAGCTCATGCAAAAATGCAACTCAATTTATGTTCTTATGCTTCTTTCTGTACAGAATAACACAACATTTTTCCTTTTCCATTTTGCAATTTGCTGCATGAGCTACTAGTTGTTTGTATTACTTACATAACAGAAATTTCAATCTAGGAGGGTTGTTCATAGAATAAGTGTGCATTTCCTAATGCAAATTGTCACAGCTAAGTAGACATGGTTTAATCATAATAGGTATAGTAAAATAAGGACATGTTAACAGAGACATGTCCTATTTTATTATGCCAATTACAGTAGACTGCCATGTTACTAGAAATGGGCATGTAGAAACTGGAATATGAGATTAGGGTTAAGGAATTGATTTGTCCTCATGCTTTCCTAGTGATGTGTTGTCACTTCAAAAAAAGGTCATATAGGTTCACCATACTAGTCTAAGCCCTGGCACTGGACCACCATTTCTCTGTGCAGCTTTGCACAGGATGTTGACAAATGTATTTATAATGGGTTGATGTAGGACTTTGGTTTAGTGATGATGGTTGATGAATGACTGTCAGTAAAACAGTTAAGCTGATGTTACCGGTGTAAAAAGAATCCTAGGGCAATAATGTACAGTATCTCACAAAAGTGAGTACACCCCTCACATTTATTTTATTATATCTTTTCATGTGACAACACTGAAGAAATTACACTTTGCTACAATGTAAAGTAGTAAATGTACAGCTTGTATAAAAGTGTAAATTTGCTGTCCCCTCAAAATAACTCAACACACAGCCATTAACCACTTGCTGACCAGCCGTCGTCATTACACTGCGGCGGGTTGGCTCATTCACGTGAATCGCCGTAGCTGTACGTCGGTCTGTTTGACAGCTATAGCCCACTGCATGGTGGGGGAGCTGATGCGTGTGGCCGACAGCCGCGATGTCTGCCGGCCGCTCCCTAATCGCTCCACAGAGAGCCAGAATGGGGATCTGTCAATGTAAACAAACAATTCCCCATTCTAACAGGGAAGTACAGAGTGATCGTCTGTTCCTAGTGATTAGGAACAGCAATCTCTGTACTCCCAGTCAGTCCCCTCCCCCCCCCCCCCACAGTTATAAACAACTTCCAGAGAACACATTTAACCTCTTGATCACCACTAGTGTTAACCCCTTTCCTGCCAGTGTCATTTATACAGTAATCAGTGCATTTTTATAGCACTGTTCGCTGTATAACTGTCACTGGTCCAAAAAAAGTGTCAAAAGTGTGCGATCTGTCTGCCGCAATGTCGCAGGCCCACTAAAAATTGCTGATCACCGCCATTACTAGTTAAAAAAATAATAAAAAAATGCCATAAATCTATCCCCTATTTTGTAGACGCTATAACTTTTGCGCAAACCGATCAATATCCACTTAATGCGATTTTTGTACCAAAAATATGTAGAAGACTACATATTGGCCTAAACTGATGAAGAAATAATTTTTTGGTGATATTTAGGCTGCTTTCACACTGGGGCGGTTTGCAGGCGCTATTGCGCTAAAAATAGCGCCTGCAAACCGACCCGAAACAGCTGTTGCTGTGTCTCTAGTGTGAAAGCCCTGGGGGCTTTCACACTGGAGTGGTTCGCTAGCAGGACGGTAAAAAAAGTCCTGCTAGCTGCATCTTTGGAGCGGTGAAGGAGCGGTGTATTCACCGCTCCTATACCGCTCCTACCCATTGAAATCAATGGGAGACCGCATACCGTGGGTAAAACGATGATAAAGCAGCGCTAAATATAGCACTGCTTTACCGTCGCCGCCCGCACCGCCCCAGTGTGAAGCCGGCCTTATTATAGCAAAAAATATTTTTTTATTCACAATTGTCGGTCTTTTGTTGTTTATAGTGCAAAAAATAAAAACCTCAGAGGTGATCAAATACCACCTTTAGAAAGCACTATTTGTGGGAAAAAAGTACATCAATTTTGTTTAGGTAAAGCGCCGAATGACTGCGCAATTGTCAGTTAAAGCGACACAACGCCGTATCGCAAAAAATGGCCTGGTCATTAAGGGGGAAAATCTTCCGGTGCTTAAATGGTTAATATCTAAACCACTGGCAACAAAAGTGAGTACACCCCTAAGCGAAAATGTACAAATTGGGCCCCGATGTCATGTGACTCGTTAGTTTTACAAGGTCTCAGGTGTGAATGGGGAGCAGCTGTGTTAAATTTGGTGTTATCTCTCACTCACTCATACTGGTCACTGGAAGTTCAGCATGGCACCTCATGGCAAAGAACTCTCTGAGGATCTGAAAAAAATAATTGTTGCTCTGCATAAAAATGGCCTGGGCTATAAGAAGATTGCCAAGACCCTGAAACTGAGCTGCAGCACAGTGGCCAAGACCATACAGTGGTTTAACAGTACAGGTTCCACTCAGAACAGGCTTCAGCTCAGCGTCATATCCAGAGGTTGTTTTTGGGAAATAGACGTATGAGTGCTGCCAGCATTGCTGCAGAGGTTGAAGGGGTGAGGGTAAGCCTATCAGTGCTCAGACCATAGAGACCAAGATAAACGTATTTGGTTTAGATGGCGTCAAGCGTGTGTGGCGGCAACCAGGTAAGGAGTACAAAGACATGTGTGTCTTACCTATAGTCAAGCATGGTGGTGGGAGTGTCATGGTCTGGGGCTGCATGAGTGTTGCTGGCACTGGGGAGCTATAGTTCATTGAGGGAACCATGAATGCCAACATGTACTGTGACATACTGAAGCAGAGCATGATCCCCTCCTTTCAGAGACTGGGCTGCAGGGCAGTATTCCAACATGATAAGAACCCCAAACACACCTCCAAGACGACCACTGCCTTGCTAAAGAATCTGAGGGTAAAGGTGATGGACTGGCCAAGCATGTCTCCAGACCTAAACCCTATTGAGCATCTGTGGGGCAAATGGAAGGTGGAGGAGCGCAATGTCTCTAACATCCACCACCTCCGTGATGTCCGCATGGAGGAGTGGACTCCAGTGGCAACCTGTGAAGTTCTAGTGAACTCCATGCCCAAGAGGGTTAAGGTAGTGCTGTAAAATAATGGTGGCCACACAAAATATTGACACTTTGGGCCCAATTTGGACATTTTCACTTAGGGGTGTACTCACGTTTGTTTCCAGTGGTTTAGACATTAAGAGCTATGTGTTCAGTTATTTTGAGCGGACAGCGTTTTTATATGAAACATATGTGAATACGTCTCCATCCCTGATTCAGTAGAAACAAAAAGTAAATATTTATGCTCCTGTTCCAATCCTTGGGTCCCAATACCTTAGCTCCCGTGACAGACGCCTTGAGAGGCACTTTTGTTGCAATCTCACCACTTCATATTTAGCTCATTTGTAAGTACCCAAGGGGGAGAATCCCTTTGGTTAGTACTCAATTTTTTTCAGGTACCCTGGCTAGATTGTTTTATACAATAATATTTCCTTTTTTGTATATATTTGTGTTTTTTCACAGATATTTAATGCATTTGCCCCGAAGAGTGGATTAAATACGCAAAATGCGTAAGGATAATTTGATGCATCTCATCGACATTGGATGGTTTAACCAGTTTCATATATACAGATTTTATCTTTATACTGTTTCTGAGGTGGTCCGTGTCATCTAGGGTGGCTGTTATATATTTACCCTACAATGTATTATCTTGATGCAGCGATCATATATTTATTATACAATGTATCATTTATTGTTGTTGCCAGTTTTCTACATACTATGTTTGTTACATGTTGTCATTATGGACACAAACCTATGAATTAATTTTTCTAATATGTTATGTAATCACCATTAAGCAATAAACATTGTGTTTTTTTATTGACTGCGTTTCTTTTGACGCACATACCTCATACAATGTCCCATTTTATTTCCTTTTTGTTTCTACTGTTTATGAGAATTGTCTGCATTGATCACAAATAACCAATCTGATTTACATTTTCATACTGTCACTTTTCAAAGCAGGTTTCGTTGCCATTAATTAAAGTGAATAACTTGTGCGCTACACTGTGTATGAATACAAAGGTGCAAAAAAATAAAATAAAAGAATGTCAAAAGAACGAATAGAAAACTAAAAAAAGAAAACAGCATTATTTCGTCATATATACCATGTGTGGGCTAGTCTGTCTAAGTTTCAAAAATAAGTTGTGTATAATCATTAGCTGGTTACATATTCAAGTAAATCCAAAAATGCTGATTAGCTTAAGGCATTTGCTTGTGACAAGCCTGTCACTGTTCTGTTTCTATATTCAGCATATGATATAACTGGCAACAGGAATTCTGCTTTCTCTCTGTCACATAACCGTGTCTGGGATTCTTTCCCTTGCATCCACACAGTCAGAATAAATAACATGCAATGATAAAATGCCAGGATGCTGTGGCTGGCATTGTTCAGCAATGAAACAAAGCAGAAAAATTTGTCATTTGGACATGAGTAATGGGGTGACAGGATGCTAGCTATCACCTGCAGGCAGTTTGGAAGCCATGCTGCGCCGTTTCACATTATTGACAGTGCCAGCGTGTGGCTAATACTAGTGAACAAATATAGACATGTCTATCATCTAAATTCTACTTTTTCAGCAGCATGCAGTTACTGCATTTATGAGCTGCACTCATATGTATGTCAAACAGTATTTTCCTACACTTGGTGTCAATTTAGAAAAATAAGGGACATGCTGGAAAGCATCAGAGACCTTTTGGTGACAGAAATCAATACTGATAGCGAAGCAGCGCCTGTATTGTGTTCAGGTAATGCAGTGGAAAGAAGTGATGGACTTGGAGTTAGCACTCAAGTTTATTATTACACAACATTTGCACTAACAAAGTAGGAAATTAAATAGGTTAATATGTGATTGTTTCATAAAAAACAGCAAAATTCAATACAGTATCCTTAAAATTAATATCCTACAGAAGTCCTTATATTGTTCTGTTTGCTAAAAATTGTTTAGGATGCAGGAAGTCACTTGAGGTCACATCCAGGTAATGCTGCCATTTTTCCTGGGAAGAAATATTGGCCTTATGAACCCTTCCCATTTAATAACTTTGGTAACAAGTTCCATCAATACCCCCCAGATGCAACCCTACATCATGACCATCTAGCGCGTTGGGCTAAACCAACTCAGCTGACTATGTCATGAGGTTTACAAAATGCCTGTGAGATCGCAGGTACGTACAAGAATGCAACTAGTGTTGTCTACAAAAAGTGCATTGGTCAGATAAAAAATGTAGCGCTTTGATCCATTAATGAAAATAAATCTTTTATACTAATCAAGGAATCTGGACTGTTAATCATTTGTATTGCCACTGAGACAGTGGGGTCACACGAGTGTACAGAGGTCAATGAGAGCACTGAGATGCTAGGATCTCTGGAATGCAGGGCTGAGGGTCTGTTGTAGCACTGGGTTGCTGGGAACACAAGAGTGAGAGAATAACTGCTGAGAGTCACTGGAGGCACCGAGGCACATGGACCTCTGGAGGCACTGGGGTCACACAAATGCTCAGCAACTAGGAATTGTTACTTTGAGACGCTCAAAAAAAACTGAAACAGGGGCCTGGAAAAACAGTTCTCAGCACAGGTTAATCAGAGCGGTAGATTAGTAAGACTGGACAGACATGAAACAAGCTATATTAATAAGCAGGTAAGATGTGGCAACACCTACAGCTTCCAGTCCTACGCAGCAGGGAGGTTAGACCAGACCATATGTTTGTAGAACTACAAGTGAGAAAACAGTGTTGCATATTTGTGGAACTATAAGTCACAGAATAGCTTTGCTGCTGATGTGGGGAACAACAAGTACGAGGTCAACTGCAAAGTTACATCAGCTTTGCTTTGAAGCAAACCTATCAATTAAAGACCAACTTTAGGAACCATTTTAGAAATCAAACCGCAAACCTTTAAGGAGCCTACTAATCCTGTTTCCAGGTGGTAAATTTAGCCTGTCCCCCTATTTTTATAAATCAAGTATTATTGGTGCTGTCCTCACTGCAGTAATTGTCAAATACCAACATATGTATATTTTAAGCTGGTTAGGACTAGAGGATGATGTTTCTGCAGATCAGGCTACAGCTTATAATTGTAGCACACAATAGATTTTTATCATTAAGCAAGTAAGTTGTTATCATTAACTTATTGTCCTACATTGACATGTACTTTTTAAGATCATAAGGAATAGGTGAAGCATGGAAGCCAATAAACAAAAATAGTTTTTTTTTTACATAAATAGTAATTTTATTTAACCACTTCCGCCCCGGAAGATTTTTACCCCCCTGACCAGACCATTTTTTTCGATTCGGCACTGCGTCGCTTCAACTGACAATTGCACGGTCATGCAACGTTTCACCCACACAAAATTGTCCTTTTTTCCCCCACAAATAGAGCTGTTCTTTTGGTGGTATTTGATCACCACTGCGGTTTTTATTTTTTGCGCTATAAACTATTTTGAAAAAATAGCTATATTTTTTACTTTTTGCTATAATAAATATCGCCAATATCCCCAAGTATATTTACAACACATATGACCACAGATGCACAGTATATGGCAAATAACACACATTGCTGCCATCTTTTCAGAAGCTCTTCCCACCCAGCTTTTTTCTTACTTGGCCTGCCATAGGGCACCCAATGATGATGCAATTCCCACACAGAAATGCCATTGTGGCACTAGGCTCTATTCTTGGTCAAATAACAGATGCAGACACTGTGTTGTGTGTGTGTGCTGTAGGCAGTATAAGGAACTAAGCTTACTAGTATTTTTTTTTTCAGTCTTCAGTTGCGAGTTAAGGAATCTAGAGGCTATGTACCAACATGAAATGGTCCCCATCTCCCTAGCGACATTCTTTTCTGGGAATTGGTGTCCATAATCTTGAAGGATAAGTGCACTTTTAAAGAATACTCTAAATTCCTCAGAGTGCCTTTTTTTGATGATCTGAGGTATATGCTTTTATTTACAAAGATGCTGCGTCTAGCGACAGGGGTGAATTGGGAGAGTGTACATAAAAGCTTGCTCATCCTTTAAATATCATCTACAATGCTACTGCAGTGAAAAAGCCACTACTTTCTCACGGGTCCATTATAATACATAAAGCCCCCCATTACCATTTAGCATTTACCTGAGATTATCAACACTACTATTTATTAATGTAGTGGTTTCATTCTGCACATTAAACTATGCTCTATGTTTATTTATATGCTAAATAATTCAAAAATAAAATAGTAAGTGAATAAAAGATTGAAATAATGAGTAGTATTTAGTAGTAATAAGTCGTTTATGCATTTTTTTCATCATCCACTGTCATAGACTATTGGTTTAGCCTCGTACAATTTATTACAATACACTTACTTTGGTTATTACTAGTAAGCTAAAAAGATAAAACTAATGTACCATTAATAGGCATTCTTGCATTTCACTTGCAGTGGTAGTATAATTTAAAACCACTCTACAGAAAAAAAAAAAAAGGATTTTTGTCAGAGTTTTACTTTCAAAAACTTTGATTCACAGAACACAAAAAAAACTCATTAAAATGTCACGACAATTGATAACTTTGTTGTACTCTAAAATACTCATAATAAAAACCTCATGTGAGATTCAGTTGTAAAAAGGACACAATGAATATGTTATGAAGTCTTCTACACTTCTTATTGGCCAGGTAAAGCACGCAAGAATATAAAACAATAGGATATATTGGCATTAAGGCGATTTAGAGACACTATTTTTAACACAAAACTACAGTTACGGCCTTTGTGAATTGTCATTGCTACGTAGACAGTAAGATATCAGCCCTACTTTTTCACATATCTTAAATTATAATTGATTAGTGTTTTATACAATTCCTTTTGGGGTGTTACTTCTCCAACATGGCTGATTTTAGGTCAATAAGAATTCAGCCAGGTTGATATGAATTTTATTTACAGATTTAATAGATTCCGTAGAGCCTTTTAATCCCTGCCCCCAAGAAAGCTCACAATATACAAAGTCATAAATATCTTTATACTGCACTTGGAGTAAAAACCCACACAAACACAAAGTGATCACTTAAAGCAGTATTAAAGCCAAAAGCAAATATTTATTATATTGCCAATTCTTAGATGTGGTGGCTGCATTTGTTTTCTTTTTTAGGCTTTCTATTTTCTATTTTATCTGGTAATCCAGGCAATAAATCTGTTGTGTTTCACAAGCCCAAAACTCTCCAGCAGAATGTATCAGTTTACATGGATGAGGCAAACCACTTAAAGAGGAAGTAAACTCCCCTGGTGTTTTTGTACCTATAGGTAAGCCTATAATAAGCAGGGCTTTTTTTCAGGGTGAACTTGGTGGAACTCAGTTCCACCACCTCTGGCTCAGACCCTTTGGTGTCTGCTCACCACAATCACTTGTAAACACAGAAGTCTGGTTTCTGTGTACACAAGTGACAGCTCTGCACTCTGTATGTAATGCAATCATGGTATTTAATGCCCCTTTAAGACACTCCTACTGTTTTCGTGAAATTTGACTGAACACACCCACTATTGGATGTGATTTGGAGGGTGTGTGTAGGGGAGGGGTTTTGTGAGACAGTGGTTAAGTTCCAGCACCTATTGTTTGAGAAAAAATGTCCTGATAATAAGGCTTACCTATAGGTACTGGAAATATCTTCTAAACTTGAACTATTTAGGAGATATTTACTATATACTGCGCCGGATACATCATCTGAAGAAACAGCCACCTGTGCAGTTTCTTTAGGGCCCGTGCCATGACCGGCGGCTCCCGCGCGGGAATGAGGTCATCACAGCTGCGGCCAATCGCAGCACGGGAGCCCGCGAACCCTGGAAGTAACTCCGGGAAAGATGTTGGCGGTGTGCGGGCGCTGCTGCAGAGCTTCGTTTTAAGGTAAGTATTAAATAATGAGCTAATATGCTACGATTGAAAACTAGCACAGTGAATATTTGAACAGTATAAACATGATATGGAAACACTGACAATACCTATAACAAAAATTCACAGATTTTTACGAACTGTCCGTAAATTTACTGCCAGTTGGCAACCCTGGTAGGAGATCAGATATAGTGAATGCAGGATCCTGGGTTTAGTAACACTTTAAGGTATCTTGAGCATCAACTTAAAAAATAAAAAAGGCAAACGTGTATAGGTAATTGATCGATAAACAAATTATGCATTTTTTTTTACTTTACAGCTAAAATCAAAGCAGATATAAAAACACACTTTTTCATACAGGCAAAAAAATGCATTAATAGCCATGTAGCTTTTATTTATTTCTTTTTTGCAGATCTGAACACTGGTACATTTTTCTATGGAACAATACACATAGCTGCATAAAGAAGGGGAATACAGCAATTCATTCAGAGTTGTAAAAAAAATATAAAGTGTTTATTTTTAAGTGCAGTAATTTACGCTTATATGCCTGTACATGCAAGTACATATTGTAAATTGAAACACTGGTAGCTAGAAGAGGAAGAAAAAGAATTTCATGCATTTATATGCATACGCACATTTACGCCCCTGTACTTGTGTGTATGTAAGGTCAATATAACTGCCAGTCTCAGCCAGCAAGATGCTGCATATAAACATCAGTAAATTATCACGTCCATATGGAAGAGGTCTTATTTATTATTTCATTCTTTAATATAGTTAGTATTAGAATAAGTACCTGAGGTTCAGCATTGTGCTACAATCAGGATCTGCAGCACTGCACACTGATTGCAGTGTAACACTAGAGCTTGTTTTCATGAAAAATAGAGAATTGTGTGTGCAGCAATGGCAATGAGTGTGCTGATGCTCCTATATTATACAATCTGTTGACTTGGAATAAGGCAGAAGTTTTTTTTTTTTTTTTTTTTCCCTAATGCATTCACTGCATTAAGGTAAAAAAAAAAAACGTCTGTGTGTAGCTCCCCCCCGCCAGCCCTCCCTTATACCAGAGCCTGATCTCAATGCAGCGCTGTGCCGAGAGAAGTGGCTCTCTCCGCTCTCTCTCTGTCCTCACAGGGCAGATTAATAGCAGTGGGAGGCAATGGCTCCTGCTGCTGTCAATCAAATTCTGCAGCAAGGTAGCAGGGGTGGGGCCGAGCTGCGCTGTTTTGCATCTAATGACACAGGCAGTGTGGCTCAGGATCGAGCCCTTAGGTGTGCCACATCGGCACACCTGAGGAGCTAGAAGAACCGGCGTGCTGCCCTACAAGAGGAGGATCTGGGCTGCTTTCCGCCCAACCATTGCACAGAGCAGGTAGTATGACATGTTTTTTATTTTTTATAAATACCGTTTACATTCACTTTACCAATATGTACTGCTTAAATAACCCACTTTTGCATTGTGTTCTAACTTTATACAGATAATACACAGAATAACGGTATTCAGAATGCCCCTTCAAGGTCAAACTTCCTTTATTCAAAAAGTTGCAAAATCGTATCTATAAGCCATCAAATTTAACATCTGGAACAGCGACTCGATTTTATTAAGAAATAAAGATGGATTTAGACATATTGCTAGGAATTTCATGTCGTGCAGACATTCATTTTTTTCTCTGCTACTAAATGCGGACTTCATAAAAAAAAGTGATTACAATTTACTGCCTATCCTCTCTATAATTAGAGCTTGTGTTTCCTAACCACAACAAAAAATCCATCCATATTTATGGAATAACACTATTGTCTGAAAATAAAATAAATACAAATGTTGTGTGTATAGAAGGATGAAAAGCATGCACATGAGGCTGATAACAATTGTCGTTCACAGGGTGTTTGGGGAATATTTTACTAATTTAGAAAATATGAGTGCCAGAAGGAAGCCGTTACCTTCCAGACTCTTGCAATTCATCTAAAGCAGAGTGAATCCATTTGTGATCCATCCAATAATGTGGCTTCTTCTACACAGAGCGATTCTGTCTAGGAATGCTGAGCTAGGCAAACAGCCAGCAACGGTGGGGAGAACATGAGTCTCTCTCGCTACACATCAAGAAACCAACAGGTTAACGTAGGATGAGAAAAGTCAGTCATTTATCCAGGATAAAAGAACACATTATTTTTCTCCATCTACAGACTTGCAGACTCTGAAAAGTAATGAGTTCCAAGACAAAATATTCACCACAAAAATAATATTCTGCAGCCATCCTGACTACCTGCATGATGAGTTCAAGTCTCATAAGCACACAGCATTGGTCAAGGATTGACCCTTGTGGAATCTGACATCAGCAGAATACAGGATGTACTTTGAAGTAATATAACGATGAAATAAACACAGGCCATAGGCATAAATTAGTAGTATAGAACAGACATATGCAGCAAATGTTATGGGACTATGGATGCGCAATTAACCCTAAATATA
Organism: Lithobates sylvaticus; assembly: GCA_028564925.1. Taxonomy (NCBI): domain Eukaryota; kingdom Metazoa; phylum Chordata; class Amphibia; order Anura; family Ranidae; genus Lithobates; species Lithobates sylvaticus. The sequence continues at coordinate 543,951,222 of CM053026.1, forward strand.
GGCAATTCTGCAACAAGCACAGAAGACCCTGATGCTTGTCTTTAAGAGAATACCAACAATGACTTACAGTTATTTGTAGAATTCCACTGATTAAAGGTTCAAGGGATTATAAGAGAGCAAAACAACAAGGATAGACAATGCGGGGCAGCACAGTGGCTAAGTGATTAGCACTTACACCTAGTAGCATTAGGGTCGTCATTTTGAATCCCAACCACAGCACTATCTGCTTGGAGTTTGCATGTTTTCCCTGTGCCCCTGTTTCCCTGTGGATTTCCTGCCACACTCCAAAGACATGCTGGTAGGTTAATTGGCTCCTGTCTAAATTGACCCTAATATGTGTATGTATAAATGTGAGTTAGGGACATTAGATTGTAAGCTCCTTGGGGCAGGGACCGATGTGAGTGTGCTATACTGCTTAATTGATGGTGCTATATTAGTACCTATAATAAATAAAACAACTTATTGGACGTGCTTTCGCTTAATTTTTTCAGTGGATCTGTGTTTTCTTCACTTCCTCTTAATCATTTCCCCGCCAGCCATCAGATTCCCAAACAATAGAAAATAGCTTTGACATGAGAAAGCTCTACCAAGATGGCCAATTTTACACAGAGACACAGTGTGGAGCAAGACATGATAAGGAATGAATGTGGAAAAGATCAGCTACAGGGAAACCACAGGCAATACTGATAACTATTCATGTGCCCCCCCACTTGCCTTCCTTTTTCTGCACAGTACAGGTCTTAAAAAGCCCACATTTAGGCTTTTTTTTTAAATGATCTGTCCCCTAAAACACTCACCCCGCAGCTGTACTCTTCTGGTACTGCAGAGGTTACGACCCAAGTGACCTGCCGATTATTCATGCCTTTTCTGACTTCCTCCACCATTCATAGACGCTACTCTACAGTATCCATAAATGGAGGACAGTATCCATAAATGGAGGAGATGGACGGAAAGGGTACGCATAGATGGCATTGTTGACAAATGCCTATGATAGGTCCCTTGGCAGGTATTAACGCCCACAACATCAGGAGATTACAACAACGGGGTAGGGTGAGGAAATAAGAGGACAGAGGAGTTCAACTAAAACAGCAGCCAGTAGAGAAAGGCCATTCGCATCGATTGTAAGTACAGTCCCTTGTGCTGATTTTTTTTAAAAACATTTTTTTTACTAAACTTAGCCATTACAGTGATACTGGCACATACAGGCACCAGGTTGTGTGTGTATTTTCCAACTGCCATCCTATGTATATGGCCAGTATAAATTATTTATTTCGGCTTTTAATTATTGGACTAATTTTCCTCTATGATTGGCCTTTCTATATCTTTCTAATACTGAAATATCTTTCTAATACTGTTTAGGCAATAAAATCCAAAAGAAATAGAGGAGAATTATTCTTTTTTTGAAAGAAAAGAGGAATAAACCATCTTCCATCTAATTATTTTCCAATAAACACTGTCCTAGCTTTAAACTTCAGCCATTCTTTTGTATTTGTGAGACAACCCATGTTTTATTTTATTATTTTATTTTTTTGGTGTCCGCATCTGTGGTTGGGACATCTGGTATTAATTTAGAACCTGTTTTGGTTATTTGACCTCTAACACGTGTGATCTTCTAGTTAAAGCCATATCGCAAGCCCCCTCATGCCTGTGCATATGAGTCTGATATTTCCTCCTATAAAAAATAATTACAATTTTTTTTCAAATTTTTTGGTTTTGATTAATAAATACCAGCAAGTGAGTTTCCAAAAAACTGATAAAACAAATCACTGCATGGCCAAGTAATTGTCAGCTATACTATCACAGCACTGAAAATCGAAAAAAAAGGAGGGGTGTAACATTCTGGTGTTGAGGCGATTGAAGCTTAGCATATAAAATATAAACCTTCCATTTATGTCTACAATGAGTGTATACACAATTTGTGGACAGCACTGTAGTGAATAATTACAGGTAATGTGGCCATAGGGGTAAATATAGGCAGTTTTACATTAAATAACAGATTCATCAATTAGCCTGTGTACATAGGCCCTAACAGTACATCCACTTTTATTAAAGCAAAACTTATCTGTATCTGAGCACCACAAAGTGAAATCCCTATTTAATTCATTTTTATTATTCAACGCAAACTCACCCATCCATCCATGCCTCCATGATTTATTTTGTTGAGAAATCACTTTAACCACTTAAGAACCGGAAGGATTTACCCCCTTGATGACCAAGCCATTTTTTGCAATATGACACTGCGTTACTTTAACTGACAATTGCGCAGTCATGCGATGTTGTACACAAACAAAATATATGTCCTTATGTTTTCCACAAATAGAGCTTCCTTTTGGTGGTATTTGATCACCACTGCGGTTTATATTTTTAGCATTATAAACAAAAAAACATCGAAAATTTAAAAAAATAAAACAATATTTTTTACTTTTTGCTATAATAAAAATTCCCAAAAAAATGAAAAAAACAACTAATTTCTTCATCAGTTTAGGGAAATATGTATTCTTCTACATATTTTTGGTACCGGTAAAAAAAATCGCAATAAGTGTATATTGATTGGTTTGTGCAAAAGTTACTGGCTACAAAATAGGGGATATATTATGGCATTTTTATTATAATTTTCTTTTTTTACTACTAATGGTGGTGATCTGCGATTTATAGCAGGACTGCAACATTGCGGCAGACAGATCGGACACTTTTGACACTTTTTTGGGACCATTGACATTTATACAGCGATCAGAGCTAAAAATAGCCACTGATTATTGTATAAATGTCACAGGCAGGGAGAGGGTTAACACTAGGGGGCGATCAAGGGGTTAAAGCGGAGGTTCACACAAAAATGTAACCTTTGCTTTTCGTGAACCCCCCCCCTTCGGTGTCACATTTGGCACCTTTCAGGGGGGAGGGGGGTGCAGATACTTGTCTAAGATGCAAGGCTTCATTTCCTGACTCCCATACCCAAGATGGCGGCAGCAGCATCCGAGGACCGAGGGACGGTTCAGCCTTGGGTGCCGACATCGCTGGACCCTGGGACAGGTGAGTGTTGTTATTTTAAAAGTCAGCAGCTGCAGTGTAGTGACAGGGAGTAGAGAGAGATGGCTGTTCCTGATCACCAGGAACAGCAGATCTCTCTCTACTTCCCTGACAGAAGGGGGATCTGTCAGTTTACATTGACAGATCCCCGTTCTGGCTCTCTGAGGAGCAATCGCGGGTCACCAGCGGACATCGCGGCCACACGCATCGGCTTTGTAAAGGAAAGATGTCTATACTTACCTATTCGGAGGGTGCTGTGGTCCAGTTATGTGATCCCTCCAACTCCGGCTTCAGTGAAGATGAGAGATTGCCGACAATGGCTGCAATGCCTGGACAGTGACGTCACCCATAAGCATACTATAAAGGCATTCTATGTCGCCTGTCCCTTCTCTACATTGAAGCCGGCGCTGAAAGCCAATCATGTGACCAGACCAAGGCACCCTCAGAATAGGTAAGTGTAGACAGCTTTCCTTTACGTGGTAGGTAAGATAGGGCCTAGAATGGGAATTGGGGTTTAAGTTTAGACAGGATTGTACTGGACTTTCACTTAAAGCTCTAAAATATTATGTATTGGAAACACAATTCATTCATACAGCTGGTACTTTCCCTGCTGCCGGGATTTCCAACTTCATGAAACAAGCCACAGGATTCTGCTGATATCTGCACAATACAATATAGCTTAACAATAACACCTATGATGTTCACCTCTGGATAGGAACTATGGGAGTTCATTTTTCCACCTATATAACAGGCACGCATTACATCTGAAATAAAAATAAAGTACTCACCACCATAGGGAGGATTCAAATTAAAATTCTAGCTTTGTAGACTCTATTTTCTTTGTAAAGTCCTTTTAACAACATTTTTTTTTTCCAAGAATAAAAAAGTACCTTTGTAAGTGAAGCCAAAAGTATTTTAGACTTGAATAGGTTGAAGCTAAGTGAACTGGCTCCATAGCTCTGACTAATGATAAGCACACAAACGCCTGAAAGAAAGCTACCTATGTGTGTGGAAGTTGGTCAGCCAGCCAGGGAAAATATGTGGAAATGTAATCACTTTTTCCCTGTCTAGCATGCAGAATTTTATATCAGTGTTGCTGAAATAAATACCTACAGCGCATGTTCCGGGATACACCTGTGAAAGTAATTTTCCCATAAAGACAGAATTCCTTGATGTATAAAAGAGAAGGCAATGGGAGGTTACCATGATCCAGGAAGTAAAAAAATCCTATCACTTTCCATTCACTTCTATCTCTTTCTATATTACTGCAGATAGTGTCTTTTCCAGATATAATATGGAACCAAATTTCTGTTTCAATCTTTCAGCAACATTTAAAGTAGAAGTCCAGTCAAAACCTAACGAAGCTTAAACCTATTCCCACCCCCATTCTAAGCTTTATGCTAACTGCCCTGTAAAGGAAAGATGTCTATACCCACCTAGTCTAAGGTGGCTCTGGTGCAGTCATGTGATCAGCTCCCAGCACTGCCTTCCGATTAGAGGAGGGATAGCGCACAACAGATGCCCCATAGAAAGTCTATGGGTGACGTCACCTCCCAGGCACCACAACAGTTATCAAAATAAATGTAAAGTAGATATTATCATTAATGGATAGTAATCAGGACGGTGTATTCCTGTCCTGATTAATATCGATGCACGCATATATGCAGCTCCTTTAGCAGTTGCTGTGCAATTAAAGTGACTATGTCTATGGACTGGGGTATTGGACTACACTAAAATGGCCGCTGATACCCTATATTCGTTGAACCAACCATCCAATAGCAATATCCCTGAGGAAGACACATGATTCCCTGTGTCGACATGCGTTGGGGAGGGGACAGGACGGTGTTGGTGGATGCCGCAGCGCTGACTGCGGTGATCATACATGTGGACCAATATTTCCACTTGTTTATACACAGACCGGCCAGATATAGATTGGTGCGCATCAGCACCTGTATTGTGTAAGTACCCAATCTGGGGATTTTTAAATAAAAGTGTTTTTTTACGGTATTATACTATCCAGCTTGTTTCTTTCTATATTCTATGAGGATATCCCTCTGGATGATCCAGGACATCTGAATAACTTTATTCATATAGAGCTGAGGGGTGCTTCAACTGCGTGTTTAGACCAAACTTAATTGTGTGGTCACACGCCCTGAGATGAGGATAACTGCAAAGGGGGTAGCACAAGAGTCTTGGCACTTATTATCAAGTATGGAGCACTTTTCACAAATGACTTATTGGGAACGTTCAAATAGATCATTATTTATGGACTTTCACTATTGATCATGTTTTTTCACATAGGATGTAATGAATTGTTTATAAGCAAAACAGCACTTTATTGTATATATGTTTACAAGGAATATATTCATATTCATATGTTATTGATAAGTCATGTTACTGCACATTAGCACATGAACGTTTTTTCTGTATGTAACCTGCAACTTATTATAGTTTTTTCATGTGGCTATTCAGGTCATTCTGATTTACTTAAATTAGTGTTTGTTCATCATTTAGCGCAACACTTTATATTTATTTTGATTGTTTAGCACAGTATGGGACTGTGGACAGTGTCAGCAACTGATCAGTATATGCATGTGTAGTTACACATGTATATATTATAATTTGTATTAAATTATTGTGTTGGTTTTTGTAGCTTGCAAGACTCTTTATTCGTAACTACAACAGTTATCGGCACTCCCTCCTCTCCCCAGAAGTCGGCCACTGGGAAGAACGCGTGACCAGACCAAAGCTCCTTAAACAGGGTATATCATATTATTTACAGGGTAGTTAGCATAGGGCTTAGAATGGGGATGGGAGTAGGTTTAAGCTTAGTTAAGTTTTAACCAGACTTCTACTTTAAAGCAGAGTTTCAGCCTGGGTAAAAAAAAAATGAAAAGTCAGCAGCCACAAATACTGTAGCTGTTGACTTTTAAAATATGGACATTTACCTGTCCAGGGAGCCCGTGATGTCTGCACCCCAGCCGATTTTCAGATTGGCTGTGGGGTGCTGCTGCCGCCATTCATCGCAAGGGAAAGCTACGCTTTCTAACTGGCCCAGCAGTGGAGGAAGGAGAAAGGAGGGGGGGGGCCGAACTTCCGAGGGTCTGCACCGCAGCGCTGTTTCCCGGAAGTGGGGAAGGATACTTGTCAAAAACTGGTACCCGTTCCCCCCTCTCCCCTGAAAGAGGAGGGGGGAGAATATAAGCAGAGGTTTCACAGTATACAGTATCTCACAAAAGTGAGGAGACCACTCACATTTCTGTAAATATTTTATTATTTCTTTTCATGTGACAACACTGAAGAAATTACATTTTGCTACATGTAAAGTAGTGAGTGTACGGCTTGTATAACAGTGTAAATTTTCTGTCCCCTCAAAATAACTCAACACACAACCATTAATGTCTAAACCGCTGGCAACAAAAGTGAGTACACCCCTAAGTGAAAATCTCCAAATTGGGCCCAAAGTGTCAGTATATTGTGTGGCCACCATTATTTTCCAGCACTGCCTTAACCCTCTTGGGCATGGAGTTGACCAGAGCTTCACAGGTTGCCACTGGAGTCCTCTTCTACTCCTCCATGATGACATCACAGAGCTGGTGGATGTTAGAGACCTTGCGCTCCTCCACCTTCTGTTTGAGGATGCCAGACAGATGCTCAATAGGGTTAAGGTCTGGACACATGCTTGGCCAGTCCATCACCTTTACACACTGCTTGTTGTAGGGGCACTCAACAGGAGGGAGGGACCAGGAGGGCCGATGATGAACCCGAGAAAAAGAGGAGGATCCAGGCTGCTCTGTGCAACAACTGCACAAAGCAGGTAAGTATAACATGTTTGTTAATTTTAAAGAAAAGAAACAAGACTTTCTTAAATTAAAGCATATGCCATTGTTCATAATATACTTAGTCTTAGGTAACTTTTGTGTACCGTCACTGCTTCTATTGCCTTTATCTCCTTCATAAATACATAGAGAAATGCTTAATTAAAAGGATAACTAGCCATAAATAAATGCTATAGGATTAACATTTAATTGTGGATAGCTGGACGGCTTCACAACTCAAGGTATGTGGAATGATGCCATGAATGCAGGGGCTGACATTTTCCTCCTGTACAGTAATAATCTCAAAGCACTGCAGGCGGCCTTTTTTTCAGACTCCCCATGGACAGAAATGGCTAAGAATAACATAAAACAATAGTTTGCAGTCACCCACAAAACAGAACCACAAAATTCATTATATGTATCATATCATAAAAAAGCTTGATATTGAGGATAGAAAGGCAGAGCTTTGTTAGCAAATATTGCCCCCCCACTATGTCATATTGGTCATATTGTTTTTTAAATCTTTTTTTACGCTATGCATTGCATTAATGATTATTTGTTAATGTAGCATTAAGGCATGCTGTGTTAAGGCGGCCTTTAATTTTGAATGAGTTGGCAGCACGCCTTAAGGCACCGAAAAACAGATCATATCCAAACCATATCCTGTAAAGTGTATTTCTAATTTTGCAGCCAAATTAGGACCACCTTCTTTATATTTGTTACATGTTTCCATTAAAGTATAACTAAAGGTACATTTTTTGGGGGGGGTTTGGACAGAGTGCAGAGGGATTCGAACACCTGTCAGTTTTTATTGCTGTCTGTGTCCCCATTAGGGAGATCCACCCTCTCTATTTGTCCTGTTTACCATTATCATTGAAAGTGAAAGTAAAAGAATATCTAACATTTTGGGCTGTCCCCAGAAAAGTAATAGAGGAGACATCTTCCAATGGGGGCACTACTTCTGGTGACTTGGGGATCCCCAAGGAATTACCTTAATTTGCAGGGATTTCCTCTCAATTCCTGTTTGGCTATGGGACAGGAAGTGAAGGGAAATCTCTGCAATGGGACACAGATGCCAAAAAAAACAAAAATCTGACGGCGGTTATAACCCTTCCTTGCTCTATCCAAAATGAAAAAAATTAGTTTTTCCTTTAGTTTTACTTTAACATAGCATAACTTAAAATATTACCAAATGGCTGGTTACCTTTTTTAAGTGCAATCTACGTGCTGAAAAATCCTTACATGCTCTCCCTATTCTGTGATGTTTAGAAGGGGGCTGTAGAGTATTTTTTAACATACAATAATTAACAATGTCTGAACTATGTTTGCAAGTAATTATGAGCTGTAAACTAGATTTGAACACTGTCTGTCCTAACAAATGGTTACAAATTTAGAAACTGCCCCCCAGCATTGTATACTAATGAGGGATAACTTATTCTGTGTGGGGACAGAGCTATTATGAGACTCCCCAAAAATTCCTAGAATTAGCCATTACAACTTTTCTTTAGAAACATCTAAGGCCTTACGCACACTGGGCATTTGGCTAGCTATTCTGAACGCTTTTTCTCCTGGCAGTAGAAAAGCTGCTTAAAAAAGATGCCTAAAGCTGCGTTTTGGGTTTAGGCAAGCATTTGGGTGTCCATTCCTTCCATTGGACAAAAGATCATTTTTTCTCTGGCCATTGAAATTAATTAACGCTCAGGCACTAAATGCGCCTAGCATTTAGGCGCGTTTAGATGCGTTTACACATGTTTACATGCATTTTTTTCTGCTCAGATGCTCATCTCCTGAATGTGCAAGTGATGTTTTTTTTTTGTCATTTTTGGTGAGAAACTTCCAATAGGAAATTGCATCTAAAGAGATGGAGGCCTTGCAATTTTCCTCATTAGAGCCCTGCAGGTGCACAGCTGGTTGATAATTAAGAAACCACTCCCATTAGACTCACATTTGCACATGGACACAAACACATAGGGATTTATTTTGAATAACAACAGGTAGGTATCTGCAGCAAAGTTTGTCAAAATCCTTGTAATGTACATATAGATCACCCAGAGGGAAACATTCTTTTCTCAACAAAAGTGGAGCTACTCTTTAAAAAAGGATTTAAAAGTAATACATAACTGGAATAAATGTAAGAAACGTTATGTCCGCCTATACTTTAGGCGTTTCATTTTACTAATGATACATTGGAGTACACATCTGTAAACAAAGATTTAAGGATTTATTATGGGTGTACTTAAAATAAATATTTCTTTCACCAGTAGGAATAAATAAATGAATCACTTTTCAAGAAGTGATGTATTTATTTTAATGGAAATGTGCCACAAATTTTATTTTGGGTTGTATTACCTTTTGCCTCTCTCCCAGAGAAAAAAAAAGTGTGGTTTTGGCAGGATTGGGTACATCTGTTGTATCCAGGGAGCCAAACAATAATTCTTTATGACTTGATTGCTGTCAATCACTTAATTATGTATTAGATTTTTGGCACCAAATACAGTAGGTACATTTCCCATTAAGCCTTTATATATATGAGCAGCTGAAAAAGCATATGCTGTAAAGCACTGAATTTACATCCTTTCTTTTTGGAGGTTATTGGAGCTAGGCAAATATTCTGTACAAAGGGTTGCACTGATTGTCTTCTTAACACCAAATCACTACTCACAAGTTTTAAAAGAAAGTAAAGAATGCACTATTATACCTTCTATTAAAGGGAAACTTTAATGGTTTGAGGTCAATTTTATTTTAGTAGTAGTTGCAAATATTAACTGAACTGGCACCTATTATGCTAAAGTACAGAGGCGCTGATTTACTAAAACTGGAGCGTGTAAAATCTGGTGTAGCTCTGCATAGTAGCCAATCAGCTTCTAACTTCTTTTTGTTCAATTAAGCTTTGACAATAAAACCAGGAAGCTGATTGGTTCCTATGCAGAACTGCACCAACTTTTGCACTCTCCAGTTTTAGTAAACCCTGTGTATCAAATTCCTGATGATTTGTAGAAAAGACGGATTGCACTACTACTACTTAGGCCACATTCACAATGTGAATAGGCCAGACCCATTACATGTGAGAACCCCAGAAGGGGTTCCCGGCGATTAGATGTAGGAGGCAGACCCATTAGGTCCCATTAGGTCCCAGTTCACACTGGTGCAATGCGGGAAACCCTACGATTCAGTGTCAGTTCCCACATCACACTTGAATCACACACTGGTTCAAAATGCCCTCTGCAAACCACTGGGGGTGTCGATGTAAAGTTAATGACACCCCCAGATGGGTTCGCAGATCACAGTGTGAACTGTAAAACTGTGCAGGTGTGAACACCTATGCGATCTGATTCCAGTGTGGACCAAAAAAAAGGGTCCTGCGCCATATTGGTGTGATTGTGGTGCGATTTCAGCCATACAGTTTGTCGCACAGACATCACATGTGATCTGCACAGCGAATCCCATGCGATGTCTGGGATCGCACAAGTGTGAACCCAGCCTAAAAGCTATGGGAGGCTGCCGACTTACAGAGCTAATCGCAGCCACTCACATGTAATCGCTCAAGCAGCAATTACCTGCAAGTAATAGCTGCGCCTGTGTCCTAATGCATTCAGAGCTAATTACTCACAGGTGACTGGTACATGAGCAACCACATGTAAGACCCCTTTCACACTGAGGCGCTTTTCAGGCACTAAAGGGCTAAAAATAGTCCCGGTAAAGCGTGAAAAACGCCTCCCCTGCCCCCCCAATGTGAAAGCCCGAGTGCTTTCACACTGGGGCGCTGCGCTGGCAGGAGGTTAAAAAAAAGTCCTGCAAGCAGCATCTTTGAAGCAGTGGAGGATCGGTGTACATCGCTCCTAAACCGCAGCTGCCCATTGAAATGAATGGGCCCCGCTGCTGAAGCGCCTGCAAAGCGCTTCGGTAGTGGTGCTACACAGGTGCATTTAACACTTTCTTCGGCTACCAGCGGGGATTAAAAGTGTCCCGCTAGTGGCCGAATAGCGCCGCTAAAACTACGGTAAAGTGCCGCTAAAACTAGCGGTGCTTTACCGCTAATGCTGCCCTCGGCTCAGTGTGAAAGGGCTCTAAAAGGTCACAATTAGTTAAGGGAGTCAGCAGCCTCCCATATCTGTCCATGGGGCTGCCTCCCTGCTGGGGTTCTCACATGTAATTGGTGTCGGGCTCATTAGCAGGTGTGAACACAGCCTTGAGCTGGGTACACACTATTTAATACATCAGAAGAAAATTCGTATTACATACGAGGCACTATCGTTCGACTTTACAAACGAAAATTCCCAAAGGGATGAACTCCAAAATGCTTCTTGTACATGAACAGAACTAACGATTTTCTTTAATGTATACTGTTTTTGTGCAGTTTTTGAAAATCGTATACGAAAGACTGCGCATAATCAGAAACAATAAACCAAAAACGCCTTTGTCGTACAAGAATTTTTGTACAGTTAGTACCATCCTCATTTTCGACTTGCTGTGAAACATCGTGAAAAAGGGAACGATCACAATCCATTGAGTGGCTTGCATAATTTCAAAGTGATCTGCATAACAATTAAGATGCAAAAAACTAAGATTTTGTAGGAACTTGAGTTCCTATAGGCTGATGTTCAGCAGGGCATTCTTGTGCTTTGATTGTTTGTCAGGGGTCACGATAAATGGAATAGGCCTAAAGTTGAAATGATTGCGGAAAACACTGGTATATAAACATATCATGTAAATAAGTGTACAGCAAGTTCTGATAACACAGTGGAAAACTCTTGTTTAGCGCTAATGAATATCATTTGAAAATTGAGACATGCAATTAAAATGTTTGACATAGATTGGTAAGGGATTTATCATAGATTAATAAGGGGTTAGACCTCTGTTAGGTTTTTTATTGCTGCTGTGTCCTCACTAATGTGATCCACCCTCTCTCCCCATCCTATATTTCCTGGTGACCATCTGTCACTAGAACAGGAATAGATGGTAAATATTCCAAAGAGGACACTTGTTCTGATAATAACTGTCTTACAGGGGATTCCGATAACTTTGTATAGACATCCCTCACTTCCTGATGTGTTTACATGAAAGAAAGTGATGGGAAAGCTCCCCAATGGGACACAGATGGAAAAAACAACAACAGTTAAACATTAATTACGCTATCCCAATGAAAAAAATATACTGATATACTTATAATTCACTTATAATTAAATAGTAGAAGCTATTTAAAAATATATAAAGCTGATTACAACCCCCCCCCCCCCCCCATCCTCAAAATAAATCTACTCTTTCCTTGTCTCTTTATGTGTGTGAGTGTACTATTATTCACTATCACTATATCAAGAGGCTTAAAGTGACCCAACCAGGACTATTTGTTGCACAATTTTATATTTGGTGATAACGCCTATATTTATACCCCCCATGATATGATATTATATATAGCGGTGTAGGTACATAGCATTAATAAGAATTAAACAAAACAAATATATATGTTTTTTGATGTGAGATAAATGTTATTATTCTGCTATTTTTTCAAATTTAATATATTTCTATGACAATGAATAACTAAAATTTATATTTATTATATTTTCAACACAATACTTTTGTTTTCAGTGATGATTTAAATGAAATTAAAAAGGGACTTTAATTTGCACAGTTTATGTTATACTACAATAACGGTTCAGTAATAAAAAATGAATATTATGGATTAAGCAAAAAAAACAATACAATTAAAAAAAAAAAAATAGAGCTCATTTATCTGCTTAACCTGTAGATAACATTTAAACTCAACCCCCTTAGTGTGCCAAATTATATTTTCCAGCAAATTAATTCGGACAGATTTCCAAAAACTAGACTTGGAAAATATGTAAATAATGTTGAGGTGAATAAACAAAGAGCAATGACGGTAATGCAGACTGATGTTTAGAGCATTTCATGTGAAAGATGTAATATTAAACAAAATACATGTATGAAATAAACCTTTCATGCACATTCAGTACTGCAAGAGTATTTACCATAAAATAGTTTTAAAATAAACTTGATTTAAATATGTCTTGACGTTTCATGATAGCATGATTCTTGCAACGTAAAACCTTTAAAACAACTTTTTGTCCCCAAAACATGTAGCCAAGTTATTTTTATAATACATTGCCACCATGACAACTTTAAGCATTGGTGATTAACATAAATAGTGATAAAATTGTAATTCCGCTGATAGTACCATTAATATTAAACAAGGGAATCTGTCCAATCCATATACATGGTGGAGAAGATACATTATAAAACAAGGTCTGCATTGAAGACATGCCAAGGAAGGCCTGCGCCTTTGAGAATGGCCCTTGAAATACAGTCATAACTTTTACATCCTTTCCTCAATGTTACTTGGCACACTCTTGCAGGAGGGAAATTTGTAACTGAATTATTATTTCTCGCATTAATCTCTAAGTTAAATTTTTTGTGTTTTACTGTTCTAGCTTCCGCCATAATATTTTTTATTGGTGCCTGTAAATCCTTTATGATGTAACTAATGCCTGTATATTTCTGCTGCTCTTTTGACCCAAACCACAAATGAATCAATGTCCTTGTCTTCATACCAAGCTGTAAGTTGCATCTTATGTCACTACCCAGTTTTGCATATTGCAACTACCTACTATAGATGTAAATAAATATGTGTGTATATAAATAAATACGGTACTGTGCAAAAGTTTTAGGCAGGTGTGAAGAAATACCTGGAATATGTCATCTAGATTAAAAGTAACAAAAACAATCTCTCCTGAAACTCACACCTATTTTTGAATATAATTATTAAAGGAATTCAATACATACATATATACAGTAATATGCAAAAGTTTTAGGCAGGTGTGCAGACAGGCTGTAAAGTAAGAATGCTTTTAAAAATATACATTTTAATTGTTTATTTTTTATCAATTTCCAAAATGCAAAGTGAACAAACAAAATAAAAAATCTGACCCAAGTCAATATTTGGTGTGACTACCCTTCGGCTTTATACCAGCATCAATTCTTACACTTGCAGAGGTCAGGGATTTTGTAGGATTAGAGTCAGGTGTATGATTAATCAATTATACCAAGCAGGGGCTAATGATCATCAGTTTCATTTGTAGGTTGAAACAGAGTCATTAACTGAATCAGAAACAGCTGTGTGGGAGCCTTATAACCGGATGAGGAACAGCCAAACTCTGCTAATAAGGTGAAGTTGTGGAAGACAGTTTCATATCACAGATCATACACCGCAGCAAGACTGACCACAGCAGCAAGATACACGGTAGTTATACTGCATAATCAAGGTCTTTCCCAGGCAAAGATTTCAAAGCAGGCTGGGGTTTCAAGATGTGCTGGTCAAGCTCTTTTGAGGAAGCACAAAGAAATGGGCAATGTTGAGGACTGTAGACACAGTAGTTGGCCAAGGAAACCTTATGCAGCAGATGAAAGACACATGCTTACTTCCTTTTGACATAAGGAGATGTCCAGCAGTGCCATCAGCACAGAACTGATGGAACCACGGGGACCCAGGTACACCATTCTACTGTGTGGTGAAGTCTGGCCAGAAGTGGTCTTCATGGAAGAATTGTGGTCAAAAAGCCATAGGTTTGACGTGGAAACAAGACTAAGCGATTCAACTATTCAAGAAAACATAGGAACTGGGTGCAGGAAAATGGCAGCAGGTGGTCTGGACTGATGAGTTTGTTTACCGAAGGGCTGGAGAGTGGTACAATAATGAGTGTCTGCAGGAAAGTGAAGCATGGTGGAGTTTCAATCCAAGTTTAGGCCTGCATTTCTCCAAATGGAGTTGGAGATTTGGTTAGGATCAATGGTGTCCTCAATGCTGAGAAATACAGAGAGATACTAACTTATCCATCATGCCATATCACCAGGGAGGTGTGTAATTGGCCCCAAATTTATTCTGCAGCAGGACAATTACCCCAAACATACAGCCAATGTCATTAAGAACTATCTACAGCGTAAGACAAACAAGGAGTCCTGGAAGTGATGGTTTGCCCCCCAAAGAGCCCTGATCTCAACCTCATTGAGTCTGTCTGGGATTACATTAAGAGACAGAGGAATTTGAGGCAGCCTACATCCACAGAAGATCTGTGCTTAGTTCTCCAAGATATTTGGAACAACCTACCTGCCCAGTTCCTTTAAAAACTGTGCGCAAGAGTTTATTTATAAGAATTGATACTGCTTTGAAGGCAAAGGGTGGTCACACCAAATATTGATTTGATTTGGATTTCTCTTCTGTTTATTTACTTTCCATTTTTTATGAAACCATTGTTAATGTATAACATTATATATATATATATATATATATATATATATATATATATATATATATATATATATATATATATATATATATATATATATATATATATATATAGTCCAATGAGGAAAGTTGCAGTGTCAGCATCCCTTTAGCATTAATTAACCCTTATGGTGTATCTCACCAAAACTATAATTCCTTTTGCAGAAGATGGCCAAAATGTGATCTGTATCTTAGTGCAGACTTCTGTAAAAATCAGTGAGCCAATCACATTTCTGGGGAAGTTCTGTACACCAATTGTGTACAATAATACCTGTAGGTTGTCATATTGCATTAGATTTTACAGAAAATCATAGTGACTGCAGATTGAAAAGGAATAGTAATTTATTGTGATATTAAAGGCTTGTTGTTTAAAAAAAAAAAAAAAAAATAACAAACATGTCATACCTGCTCTGTGCAGTGGTTTTGCACAGAGCAGCCTGGATCCTCCTCTTCTTAGGTCCCCCACTGGTGCTTCAGGCCCCTCCCTCCTGTCGAGTGCCCCCAGAGCAAGCAGCTTGCTGTGCGGGCACCTGAGCAGGGAGCCGCTGCCCTGCATGTCCATTCATAGACAGAGCTGCGACTCAGCCCCACCCCCTATCTCTCTCCTCATTGGCTGGGAGTTGGTGAGAGTCCCCAGAGAGTCGAGGCTGTTGTGAACATTGCTAGATTTGAATGGGGCTCAGGTGAGTATTGGGGGGGGGGGTTGAGGGGGCTGCTGGACAGAGAAGATTTTTACCTTCATGCATAGAATGCACGAAGGTAGAAAACCTTGATCCTTTAGAGCCACTTTAATAACATTAAATTACAATATGGCCTGTGTAGCAATTTTATATGTTATTTAATTTTTTTTAATTGGAGTTACCCTTTAATATGACACATGATTCAGTTTTCTAAAGTGGACTCTGATCTGAAGAATATGTTAAAATCCAAGCCTGTTTGAACTGAGAACCAGTTAATCAGAGGTTTCGAATTATATAAATTTTATATGACAGGGTGTTATCAAAAGACCAGGGTTGTTAAGAAATAAATAGATGTTTTCATATGAAGCTTTGACTTTTTATTCTTTAAAAAAATGCAACAGCTTTTAGTGAAATGATAATGATTGAGATATTTATGTACAGAGAAAGTCCAATAAAGAGCAATGTATTTGATGGGCTTTTGAAAATTTGCAAAAATGTTCCTGGTTCTTAAGGATTCTGCTGTAAATTCATGATTACATGGTGAAGCTATAGTTCTGCTTCATTTTAACTGAACAAAAAACAGAGACAATGAACAGGTAGGCTGTGTTTGCATTTTACATTTTACGACTATTTTTACATTTTGACTGGCAGTGGTACTTTGAAGATCGGCATTAGGTGCTTTTAGAATCTGCATTAACTTGTGTTACTGACGATGTATCTACTCTGCATAATAAGGACACGGATTACAGCATTCGCTGAAATATGCAACTATAATGCTAGCCCACAGTAACATAACTTTATCATAGCTTCTGAAATATAATCCTATGTGATTACACAATCCATGACATCAGCTTTATTGAAAGTGTTGAAACATTCAAGGGCTAACGTGAAAGCTTATCCTCCAAGATTCTGCCAAAACCAATGTACTATTCCAGCTCAGCCTTCTACTTCAAGAACCACATATTCCAAATCAGAAGAAAGGCTCCCATTTCTGCTTTAGGAATTGGCTTTGTAATGTAATCCGGGCTAATTGTTCTAGATAAACAAGCTAGAGGATTTCTTAAAACAGAGGATGACGTTTATTTGAAATTATGAGGCACCAGCATCCGTTGCTAAGACAGATGTTCTTTCGATATCGTACAGACCCCCATGTACAGGAGAGCCGTACATCACCTCTATATAGAATAGATGTGAGTTGCTCTTAATCCACACAAGGCTTGCTGATGTCACCAGCTTCCTGAGAACCTCTCAATTTATGGCCCACTGCTATACTTAACAATACAAGCCTATTGAATAAGGCTGATGACCGTCTTGTAGTTGCAGAACATTTTCCGTCTTAACTTACAATGTAAAAGAGTTACTTTAAAAAGCACATAATACAGCTAGAATTATATGAAAATGCTTCATGTCATGTTAACAAATAAATGCTTATTAAAAGTAAATAAACAGGCCTATTGCTTATAAAAATAAATCAAGTCTACCTGTATAGTTTGAACAAAAGTTACTCTAAAAAGAAAGATAGCAAGGAATATAAGAAAATCTTTTATTTTTTATTTATTTATTTTTTTCAAAGGTTAACTTTGTTTTAGAGGAAGTATGTTAAAAGGCTTCAAACGACAAACGCCTCCTTTATTCCTAGTCTTTCGTATCTTTTATCTATGTTTAAATCTCATTTGCTTCCTTTAGTTTAGTCTTTTAAATCATTTACATCCAACAGTGGTGCATAGATAAGATGTTGCCATTGGTGTGACCCACCAACAATGGGCAATATTAAACTCTATGCACTGATCGCTAAAGACCATGGCACCAGTGAATGTAAGAGCGAGTTATGCTGCCACTTCGCAATTATTGCACTTAATCTAGGCTAATGTTATAAATGTGGTCCTTATATGGGGTTATGAATACTGCCTAATTTTACTTTCAGAGTAGATATACCACTGTATATTCTTCTGTAATGTTATTGAAGCATGTTTTCGAGTGGGAATACAAGATACTGGCAGATTGTATGAACACTGCTGATCCTCAATATAAATGTATTGTAAGAGAAAAACTTCTTCTATTAGAACTAAAAGTGGTTGTAAACCCTTTACAACCACTTTAATCCTACAGGTAAGCCTAGATTAAGGCTTACCTGTAGGTGCAAGAAATATCTCCCAAACCTAAAAGGTTTAGGAGATATTTGAAAGAATATCGGCACCGTTGTATACGCGCATGCGCTGTAGACATTGGGCGCAGGCGCACTGAGCGTGCCGTTTCTAAGCCATTAGTGGCGGCACCTGCGTGCATGCGTGGGAGTGACGCCATCACGGCTTCGGCCCGTCACAGCACCGGAGCCGCGATACCCGGAAGTCACTCCGGGTATCATGACGGCGACGGAGGAGGTGACTGAGGACCGCTGCGGGGGCTCCGATCTCAGGTAAGTAATTCATAATGAGCTAGTATGCTATGCATACTAGCTCATTATGCCTTTGCCTTGCAGGGTGTATTTTTTTTTTTGTTCTTAAGAGGCTTTACTTCCTTTTTAAGACATATCAAATTATGGTGATATGCTGGCTATTTTAAACACAAAATCATCTAAAGAGAATATTGTACAAAAATATTTACCCTATACTAGAATGCATATGTAAAAGATAAAAAGGTTAGCTCTGTCACTATAAAAATAACTTTAGTAAATCAAACACTCTGGGGTTTATATATACTGTAAATGTTTTTACCCAAGATTCACACATCAGAGTTCAAATGGAAAAATGGAAAAATGTATTACAGTTGTGTATTTGTTGGGTAAAAACATTTATTAGTAATCTGTTATGTCACCCAATAAAAAAAAAAAAAGGTGAGCCGAGAAATTTCAAAAGGGAAATAAATGATATTCTCAGTCAAAAAATAGGTGTTTTCTTTCATATCTCGTGAAAATTTTTATGGAAAAAACATTATCTTCTGTTGGTCAATAATGCATTAAAATTATTTAGAATTATCCACCTTCATCCCATTAACAGTGGATGACTAGTAAAAGTGTAAAGCTTACTAAAAGCTAAAGCCTGCTAAAAGTTTGCAGCTGAAGGATGTTTTAAGAGCTTTTAGAAACCAGCTCAAAGCTTGTTAAACATTTTGCAAATACATTTTGAATAAAATACTCTTCAAGCCAGTATTACCAAGCTATGATGCCCATGTAGTTAAGAAGGAAGCAGTTTGAAAATTTGCTGAATTGGATGCTTTTTAGTGTTAATAAATAATACAATACTAATAAGTGTAGGTGTCTACAATAAATAGCATTTAAAGTGACTTGTGCATTTGTGCAAAAAACCTTATTAGTAGTGACCATACAAAAGTGCTGTGAGGTACAAAATAAATAAATTCAAACAATTATTGTGCATCAAAGTGCTATACAATATAAAGTGATTAATAGATAAAAGGTCAAGAATGAATGAGTAGTATATACTCTAAAGGCAGATGTATGGTTAAAAATAGTAGTAAATATAGTCCCAGGTTGGATAAAATATATATGAATATGACAGTGTCCAAGTTAGTCCATCCGGTCCTGATAATATGACTATGTATAGTCAGGTACCGCGATCGCTCTGATCATGCAGTAATAAGTTAGTGATGTATTCAATTCACTCAGGTAATCAGCGCTAGCTGCGTGACTTATAGGGATAGATAAATATTGGGTCCTGTCTGCTTTATAAATTCTGCAGTGGATACTTGGTCCTGATTTTCATAAAATTCAATCCAATCGCCAGTCTCCCAAAACTCTCACCTCAGATATGTAAGATTGAAGCTTTTCGGGCATATCCTATAGCCCCATGGGATGTAGATACAAATTATTCAGCAAAAAAACTGGTAAGAGTAAAAACCTTCTCCTTTAAGGGCGTTTTAAATCTTGGATCCTGCAGTTCTCAGTGTCAGGGTATGACAAAGCGCCAAAGGGAACAGAAAAAAGGGGAAGCCTCCACTAGTGTAGTATTTTAGATAAATAAAGACATGTTTATTTAGACAAGTGGGTGGACTCTTACATTTAAAATCAAGGTAAATAGGCAAATCGGCATAAACAGATAAAGATAAAGTAGCTCCTAGGCGTTCTCAGCGCCTTCTCACGTCTCCTTCTCTGCCTACGGCCACTCCCTACGCTTTACGACACGTCACGTGTCTTCATCTGGGGAACCGGATTGGCTATTTGGGCTTCGTTTATATTATGTGAAAACCGGAAGTTGGTGTTCGGCCATCTTAGTTGTGGTCAGGTATCTCCTTAGCGGCGGCCATTTTACCGGTGGTGTGTTGTTATTGTTCCGGCGGACATGCTTTCGGCGGTGCGTTCCACCTCAGCGTTCCACCGTTATGGTGGCCATTTTCTTGTGGATTGTTGGATTATTATTATGCAACCACAATATCATAGTTTCCAGCTATGTCTGGCGATTGGATTGAATTTTATGAAAATCAGGACCAAGTATCCACTGCAGAATTTATAAAGCAGACAGGACCCAATATTTATCTATCCCTATAAGTCACGCAGCTAGCGCTGATTACCTGAGTGAATTGAATACATCACTAACTTATTACTGCATGATCAGAGCGATCGCGGTACCTGACTATACATAGTCATATTATCAGGACCGGATGGACTAACTTGGACACTGTCATATTCATATATATTTTATCCAACCTGGGACTATATTTACTACTATTTTTAACCATACATCTGCCTTTAGAGTATATACTACTCATTCATTCTTGACCTTTTATCTATTAATCACTTTATATTGTATAGCACTTTGATGCACAATAATTGTTTGAATTTATTTATTTTGTACCTCACAGCACTTTTGTATGGTCACTACTAATAAGGTTTTTTGCACAAATGCACAAGTCACTTTAAATGCTATTTATTGTAGACACCTACACTTATTAGTATTGTATTATTTATTACCTCTCACCAGTAATATTGATATTTTAATAATATTTTTATGACTGGTACATC
>CM053026.1:543972217-544050863 GCA_028564925.1 Lithobates sylvaticus
ATGACAGTAGGTCATGTTGCTAGGCAGAACAGGGAAATTAGGCATTTCCCCCGCATCTCCCCATTCTGCCGCTCCGTGACACAATCACGGGAGGACATCGAGTCTGTGGGACCCGCAGGCACGCACACACAGAGTATGCGGAACGCACCCGCAATGCCGCGATTTAAAGGGGACGTACCTGTATGCCCATTTGCCCAGCCATGCCATTGTGCCGACGTACATCGTTGTGCGCTGGTCAGCAAGGAGATAAAGAATAAAAGCAAAACAAATGAGTTGAACAGGACAAAAGGGATAATCTTCCAATGAGACACTTGTTCCCTTGCCAACTGTTAAATGGGGATTTTTTTTACCCACATTGGAAAGATAACCTCTCACTTCCTGTTGAGCTTACAGGACAGAATGTGAAGGTAAATCTCCCTAATGTGACACAAAGAAAACTGACAGTAGATTTTATCCTTCCCTACTCTATCCGAAATGAAAATAAATGTAGGCTTAGACCTTTTTGGTATCTGAAATATGTTATGATATACAGTCAGTAACTGTGCAATGTCTTTATCAAAGACTCTAATGTGAAAGTCTAATGCTTTTCTTAAAGTGGAAGTAAACCCTCCTATCGTTTTCAGCCAAGGAAGCTGCCATCTTGGCCTCCGTTTAATCTTTAACTGCCATATAGCTGCACATGTGATCAGTTAGTACACCAGCCATTGGATGGTTTGACAGTTTGGTTGAGAGTACAACCAATGTGACAGTTAGCATTTCCGGCATGCCGGGAATGTAACTGTTTTTTCAAACTGTTAGATCGATGGGTTTACTTCCGCTTTAACTTGATAATGGACATTAGGCCTGATTCAGTTGCATTGAACTATGCTCAATGATTGCATTAAAGCATTCACCTAGAGCTACTAATGTGATAGCTCACAAAATAATAACACTATAATTCTACTTCACATATCAGTAAAATATGACACAGTACTAAAAAAGTAATACATTTTTGTCATCTCACTGCTGTATTTTTACTCCTGGTCCAATAAAAAAAAAAAACCTTGAAATACGTGGGACACTTGAATGACAACATCTATGCATCTTTGGTAGCAAACGCTTAATTTATAAAATTGGTTATCTTTTTTGTATCTTTACGTCAAATGGGAAAGGAGCAAGTGTAAGGCCAAACCGTCCTTCCAACATAGGCTGAAATGTGTCATCAGCGAATGAAAAACTGAAAGACTGCAGGAGATTGACAAACATAAGAAAGAGCTCCATCTTGGCCAGTTGTTCCCCCATGCAGACCCTTCGACCTGGTTACAGGAAAAGGTATATCGTTAATATTTTCATCTTTTGTCAGAATAACAATCACAAATTATCAAAAACGGCTACATTTTATAATATATACTGTACTTCCAGCCGTCAGAATACCTGAACAGTGGCTGCATCTGATTGGATGGAGCCGCTTTTCAGTCAACAATTTTCCAACCGGCTCCTTCAAATTTCAGATCAAAGGATGTTGGGTGGGAGATTGCAGACATGGCCACCAAAGTTTCAAATTTTGGCTAATTCATCAGGATCCAGCTAAAATTTGCTTTGTGTATGGCCAATATCACATGCAATGGACAAGAATGTAAAACATGAATGTATACTCTAACGTAATGACCTAAATCTTGCTAAAGATTGGTGTCTCATAACAATTTATCTCAAAAAATATGTGTTTTCATCTTCTTTTGATCCATTATTGCATCTTAAGCCCCATACACACGCGCGGACAATCCGTGGACCAGGTCCGTCGGACCATGTCCGTCATACTTTGTCTGATGTTGGTTTTGCGTACACACGATCGGACAAAGTTGTCGGAAAATCCGATCATTCTGAACGTGGTGACGTTTGTTGCCTACGACGGGACTACGTAGAGGCTAGTAGCCAATAGCTTTGGTCTTGTAATGTGATCTGAGCATGCGTAGCACTTTGTCCGGTCGGACAACCGTACACACGATCGGATTTGGTGTGATCGGACCGGGTTGACGGGAAATCTTTCCAGCAGGAGATAAGACTTTGTCCGACGGACAAACCGACGAACACTGTCCGATGGTGCATACACACGGTCTGATTTTTCAACAACCTTGTCCGATCGGACCAAATTGATGAAAAAGTCCGACCGTGTGTATGGGGCTTTAGAGCTGTTGATCCACTAAAGCCACTTTCTGTCTACATGCATGGCTACTTGAATTCTCTAAAGTAGCTCATGTGACAGCATGACAGGGACCAAGCGTGGTGGGATTACCAAGTATTATTTTAATAAAAGAGGCATGTGAGTAGGCACAGCGTGGTGCAGCGTCAGAAAACACTCAGAGTCCCAGCGTAGAGAAACAGAATTATTTTGTAACTGAAGTTCGGTAATACAGATCAAGCCCGGCGGGAAGGCAACCCGACCGGGAGAACTCGCCAAATACAACAGCAGTGTGTCAGTAGAATTAGGCATCAGGTGTGGTGACGGCATTTGTCTCGAGGGGTGAATTGCAGCCTGGCTGGTCCATACCCAACTGGGAAGGCTTCCAGAAGTGTGGCGTATCCCAGCTCTTTCTCTACTCTTCCAGAACCTCTCCCTGATGCTAAGCACTTTCCCTGCTAGATGGGTAACTGGTCTTAAACAGACTCTGTCTGACCCAAGATGACCACCAAAATCACATGGAGTGCTAGGATCCAATCGGATGCTCCTTCTCTGTGACCAAGGAAACCATAGAGGAACTGGGTTCCTCTAGACTTCCTCCTCCACCTGCATTGCCGCTGCGGATGAGTGTAACCTGCAGTGGCGAAAATAGCACCTGCCTACAGACAGATTTAGAAATATTGAAAAAGAATTGTTGTTAAAGATCATGATATGAGAGATTAGTGACTGGGTTTGCAAGAATAACAAGAGTTATTACCAATGCCAAAAGGAATAAAGGCTTCCTTCTTAAGAATCTGTCCATGCTCATCTAGAAATCTGCTTGGGTTGAAATCATTTGGCTTGTCCCAGACCTGCGGATCTCGGTGTACAGCCCAGAGATTAGCCAGAACCACACTGCCTTTTGGAATGGTGTAGCCTTGGAACACTGCAAACAAAAAACACACAAATTGAATTTGGTAAAATCAAATTAGATGGAACAATTAGTATAAACATGTGATGTTCAAATGTACTACAGATACCATCTTATAAATTGAATCATCTAAATAAAATTGTCTTTATTCATTTTTTTTAATAATGAAGATCCTTATTCAATTTGATGCATGGTTGAAACTACTGCAATTAACATAAAAAAGGCTCGCTGAGTCTGCTCAACAGTATATCAAAAAGGATTTTTAAAATCCATTTTCTTAAGAGGGATTCCCATTTAACAAGTACAATGACCCTCCCCCCTCCTATTGCAGTCACTTGAATTAATCCCATTACATTCTTGCTAAATTGTTGATATACAGCTGCTGTTACACCTGAAGCCAGGATGCAATTTCTAACATGGTAATTGAGAATGAAAAAATCATGTACGCCATTAAGATTATGCAGCACCCTGATGTTTAGGCAGGGTTGCTAGTAAATTTACCTGACATGTATAGTTGCCTTGGCCAATTGATAGGAGATTAATTGATTCCACCCTAAGTCTGGAATTGCTGCACTTCTCTCTTCTGTGACTATATGACCGGGTAACTTGTGGCATTAGATAAGAGAAGGGCATTGCAAGGACAGATAAGGAATAGATGGGATGTCTCAGCCAATGGGCAGGGATCTTCTTGGGTCCCTTGGCCTGCTGGAAGAGCCTATTTATTTAGGTGAGGTCAGGTGATTGGGGTTCTGTGCCACCTGGACAGCTGTCTGCGTGGACGCGTGTTATACTGACCTGGGCTTCTAGGCCAGAGCCTGAAGCCTATCCCGGGGACATCTGGCTGCTAGGCTGTCTATCCAGAAGCAAGAGAGCAGCACAGGGTTGGGACTGCGGCTTGCAGTCCAACCAAAGTGGCGGTTCTGCCGGCCGGAAAACCTGTCGTGGTTGGAGGTAGAGGGGAAGCTGTTGCCACTAAGAGACCATCCACCTTGTTATCAGGGACCACCGTGAGTAGCTGAAGCAAGTACCAGAGCAGTATTCTCACCAACAGTGAAGAATTGGGAAACTTCAGCAGGTGTCAAGCCAGGGACCCAGTGAGCGGCAGGGACGTTAGCAGAGCAGTCTTGTGTGCCAAGCCAGGGACCGAGCAGGCCAGTGGGGTGATGCTTTAGGAGTGAGTATCTGTGAGTGCCAAGCTAGGGACCCAGCAGGGACACAGGGGTGACGCTTGAGGAAGATACTCAGTGAGAAGATTGTAAGAGCTCAGGAGATCCTGTGACAGTGGATCAGCAGGTTTAAGTGATAGACTGGGAGCTCAGTTGAGTGAAGATCTAAAAAGGAGATTGTGGAAGAAGTGAAAGAGTTCATTACAACCCGTGTTAGAAACTGTTCAAGATTGTTACCATAGGAGACAGCGTGTCTACACATGCAGATGTGGTGTCCAGCTGGGTGCCATTCCCTGCCTACCTATAGAAGTCTCGGGGTCTGCTAACTGACATTGTAACTACTAAAGGGCCTAACACTCTCTCCCATAGTTCAGTTTAAGAGAAAATAAATCTCTTTGCATTCAAGAAGTGTCTGGCGCCCATTAATCTACCTTACATTGCACCCACCATGCCTCGTAACCCCCTCTACACGGAAGGATGTGAGCTGTCTCAACTCTGGAGGTCACCATTAGGCCTGGAGAGACTCGGGACTTGGCTACATTTACATGAAAGAAAATGCTGGTGCTCATGTAACCATCAAGGTAAGTCTTCCAAAATAAAGGCAGACTATCTCTTATGGGGTTAAAAAAGAATGAATCTCGAATCTTATGGTTTGCCCCAATCTGAATTATTTTGGTATCTCCAAATAAAAACATTCTTCACACCCTATCTAAATTCTGATACCCCATTTAATTGACTCACTAGCTTTGAAAATATTTGTAAAAATAACCCTCATACTAGGGATATGATATCGCTATTATACTCCCAAATACTATTGCATCCTGACTTAGAAAAACCTTCCTACGTAGAAAAATTGGAGATGGACCTGGAAAGAACATTAGAAAATGCAGACTGGAACCGAATTTGGTCAGTAACAAAGGCAATCTCCCCCAATATTTTGGCGGTTGAGGAAAACCTTCAAAGTATTAACTAGATGGTACCTTGTACCAGTCAGAATTGCAACAATGTTTCTGAGGTTGTTTGGACCTGGGCACATACTTCCTCACCTGGTGGGTATGTCCCAAAGCACAAACCTTTTGGAAGGAAATATTTAGTATGGCGTCTAAATTATTTAAAAAGGAAATCCCTGTTGATCCTGTAATGGCTCTCCTTAATTTAAAACCGGTATACTTAACACATTACCAATTGAATCTGCTGGTTCAACTTTTCGCAGCAGCCAAACAAACACTGGCAAAAGCTTGGAGAACTCCGGACTTGGTGATTAACGAAGCAGTGAATAGAATGAACAATACTATGTCACATGCTAAATTGATAGCTCTTAAAACGAACATGATTCCTAAATTTAAAAAAATATGGCAGCCGTAGATAGACAACTTTTTATCCCCAACATTTAATTTACAAGTGCTTTTGCCATGGTAGTTGATTGAGAGGATATCATCCTGAATGTATTCTTTTCAGAAATAGTGGTGGCTCTCGGCTCGATTCTGCAGATTCTTTACCCTCTTTCCTTACTTCTTTCTCTTTCTTCTCTCTACATCCTTTCTTTTCTCTCTTCTCTTCCTTTCTTTCATTATACTCATACTCACATGTCATTATAAAATATATGTACAAGTTGTTTCTACTTAATTAAAGTTCCGAGGATCACATCTAATTCTGCAAGATCCTTGATTTTCAAATTCTTTATAAAATTGTTGTTTATTAGTTAAGGATTTATTAATAACTTACCATTTATACCTTTAATGAATTCAGATAATGTTAATAATACTTTTGGATCTATGTGAGTATACTTCATCATTTTGATTGTACAATCATTATTTTATCTAACTTGTATGTTATCTGTATATGCAATAAAATCTTTTAACAAGGAAAAAATAAAAAAAAGAATGAATCTCGAACTTAAAGTTTCACCAGGTTTTTACCAATCTCAATCACCACTTGGGAGTTTCACCCTCACATCCTATTGTGTCACCAGGACAAAAAAAAAAAAAGAAGAACTCTCGCCAAATGGATACAGAAATAACAAAACAAACTGACAGAGACAGTGATTATGGCCTTAATGCCGCGTACACACGGTCGGAATTTCCGATGGAAACTGTCCGATGGGAGCTTTTCATTTGATTTTACGACCGTGTGTATGCCCATCGGTCTTTTTCTGTCAGACTCTTCCGACAGACTTTGGATTGAGAACCTGTTCTTAATTTTTCAGACGGAAAACCTTTCTATCGAATTTTCCGAACGTGTGTATGCAATTCCGACACGCAAAATTCCGACGCATGCTCGGAAACAATTCAACGCATGCTCAGAAGCATTAAACTTCCCTTTTATAGTGCAGTCAAACGTTTTTTAACCGCTTCCCGACCGCCCACTGCATATATACGTCAGCAGATTGGCAGCGGCGCGCTCACGACCCGGTCGGGAGCTCCGTGACCCTGGCCGCGGGACCAGCGGACCCGATCGCCGCTGGTGTCCCGCGATCGGGTTACGGAGCTGAAGAACGGGGAGAGGTATGTGTAAACAAACCTCTCCCCGCGCTTCCTACTCTGCCTGTCATTGATTGGCTGTTCCCGGTCATCGGGAAAGCCGATCAATGACGTCAGACGTCAGCCCCGCCCCCTGATGTAAAAAATCACACACACGTCACAGCCCATAACCCCTCCCCCTCCCCCTAGTGGTTAACTCTTTCACTACAACTGTAATTTATACAGGAATCAATGCATTTAAATTGCATTGATTGCTGTATAAATGACAATGGTCCCAAAAATGTATCAAAAATGTCCGATGTGTCCACCATAATGTCGCAGTCACAATAAAAATCGCTGATCGCCGCCATTACTAGTAAAAAAAAAAATATTAATAAAAATGCTATAAAACCATCCCCTATTTTGTAAACGCTATAACTTCTGTGCAAACCAATCAATAATCTCTTATTGCGATATGTAGAAGAATACGTATCGGCCTAAACGGTCCTCCTATCGGAGGAAAACATTTTTTTTTATATATTTTTTTCACAATTGTCGCTCTATTTTTGTTTATAGCACAAAAAATAAAAACCACAGAGGTGATCAAATACCACCAAAAGAAATCTCTATTTGTGGGAAAAAAAACGCCAACAAAAATGCTATAAAACTATCCCCTATTTTGTAAACGCTATAACTTTTGCGCTAATTGCGATTTTTTTTACCAAAAATATGTAGAAGAATAAGTATCGGCCTAAACTGAGGAAAAAAAATTTTTTTTAGATGTTTTTTGGGGATATTTATTATAGCGAAAAGCAAAAAATATTGCATTGTTTTCAAAATTGTTGCTCTATTTTTGTTTATAGCGCAAAAAATAAAAACCGCTGGGGCGATCAAATACCACCAAAAGAAAGCTCTATTTGTGGGAAAAAAAGGACGCCAATTTTGTTTTGGAGCCAAGTCGCACGACCACGCAATTGTCAGTTAAAGCGACGCAGTGCCGAATCGCAAAAAGGGGCCTGGTCCTTTGGCTGCCAATTGGTCCAGGGCTGAAGTGGTTAAGGCGTGGTGTTATTGACCGTCAGAATTTGGTGTGACCGTGTGTAGGCAAGACAGTTTGAGCGAAATTCCATCGGAATTCCGACAGGAAAACCATCAGAGCTTTTTCCGAGGAGAATTCCGACCGTGTGTACGCGGCATAAGGCTTTTCATTGCTGTCTGTATCACTGTTGGAGAGGTTTCTTCCTGTAAAAGTGTAATAATCGTGAGGGCAAATCTACCCAATGTTTTGAATCAAGAGCAACGATAAAACCAGCTAGAGGTTCTAGGCCTTCCTCGTTTTATCCAGCACACAAACACAAGCACACAAACACAATTATGACTGGATATGCACAAAGTAATTCTAGGTTAAAATAAATGTAAAAAAAAAAAAAACAACCAAAAAAATTTTTATACTTACCTGCTCTGTGCAATGGTTTTGCACAGAGCAGCCCCGTTCCTCCTCCTTTTGGGTCCCGTGATGGTGGTCCTGCCCCCCCCCCACTGAGTGCCCCCAATATGAACCCTTTTGCTATAGGGGCACTCGAGCAGGCTTGTCTCCCCCCCCCCCCCCTGCGCTCTTCTCATTGGCTCACTGGCTGTGATAAACATGCACATTGCTGGGTCGAGATGGGTGGGGTTCGGTTAGGTATGAGGGAGACTGGGGGAAAGCTGCACCCGGAAGTTACAACTTCAACTCTTCTGGGAAGGCTGTCCACAAGGTTTAGGAGTGTGTCTATGGGAATGTTTGACCATTCTTCCAGAAGCACATTTGTGAGGTCAGGCACTGATGTTGGAAGAGACGGCCTGGCTCGCAGTCTCCGCTCTAATTCATCCCAAAGGTGTTCTATCGGGTTGAGGTTAGGACTCTGTGCAGGCCAGTCAAGTTCCTCCACCCAAACTCGCTCATCCATGTCTTTGTGGACCTTGCTTGTCATGTTGGAACAGGAAGGGGCCATCCCCAAACTGTTCCCACAAAGTTCAGAGCATGAAATTGTTCAAAATGTCTTGGTATGCTGACGCCTTAAGAGTTCCCTTCACTGGAAATAAGGGGCCACCCCTGAAAAACAACCCCACACCATAATCCCCCCTCCACCAAATGATTTGGACCAGTGCACAGAGCAAGGTCAATGAAGACATGGTCCTGACCTCAACCCGATAGAACACCTTTGGGATGAATTAGAGGGGAGACTGCGAGCCAGGTCTTCTCATCCAACATCAGTGCCTGACCTCACAAATGCACTTCTGGAAGAATGGTCAAACATTTCCATAGACACACTCCTAAGCCTTGTGGACAGCCTTCCCAGAAGAGTTGAAGCTGTTATAGCTGCAAAGGGTGGGCCAACTCAGTATTGAACCCTATGGACTAAGACTGGGATGCCATTAAAGTTCATGTGTGTGTAAAGGCAGGTGTCACAATACTTTTGACAATATAATGTAGCTTTACAGATATTTACCATAAAAACAAATGATCCAAACTGTGTTTTATTGACACTGCTAATCATTTACCTGTACTTTCAGAAGCCATGTGTGGTACAGACAAAGGGACAACCACAGTCATCCTCTGTACTTCCATAATGGTGGCTTCTGTGAACGGCATTGAAATCTTGTCAGTAAGTGATGGAGGCCGATCGCCTCCTATGACTGCATCAATTTCAGCTTGGACTTTTTCTGTCAGGATGAATGAAAAAGAAGACAGGATTATTAAAGCTTGGGTCAAAGTGCAAATGCAGCTTGCATTCAGGTTCATTCAGCTTGCATTTGAGATCAGTTTGAGAAGCTTATGATGTGACCTGCACCTGACCACCATCTGAGCTCCAAACAGGACAAGCTGTCGTGCTGCTTTTGCATCCCCATTGACTTAGAGACTAAGATAAGGAAACTTTAAAAAAATACTTATTAAAAAGTGTCCTTACACTTTAATGTATACAGTATATGCATAGCTTGCATAGCTGAAAATTATTCAGGACATACAGGGCCAGACTAGCCTACCGGGATAGCAGGAAGTTCCCTGGTAGCCCGCTTGTCCTTTGGCCGATTTGAAGGGCTGATCCTGGGCGGGTGCACACAGATCTGAGGCAGGGTGGGACGCCCAGGACTGGCCCTAACATGGGTTCCACTGCTGGGTCCAAGGGGGGATAAGCGCCAGATTACACAGAACAGTAATATCCCGCTTACCCGGCTGGCGATGTCATACAAAGTCCAGCCTCCTGGACCGGCTCCTATGATGGATGACACACTGGTCCAATGCCAGGACGTGTTATGTCCATTATAGGAGCTGGTCCAAGAGGCGGGACTTGGTATGACAGTGGCCCCCTGGGTAAGCGGAAGATCCCTGCTCTGTGTAATCCGGCAGCTCTCTACTCTCCCCATGCACTGGAAAGGCTGCGCTGATGGACACTGGTGAGGCTGAGCTGATAGGCACTGGTGAGGCTGAATTGGATGGGCACTGGTGAGGCTGCATTGATGGGCACTGATCGGGCTGCACTGATGGGCACTGGTGATGCTGCATTGATGGGCACTGATCAGGCTGAGCTGATGGGCACTGGTGAGGCTACATTGATGGGCACTGATGAGGCTGAGCTGATGGGCACTGGTGAGGCTGCACTGATGAGCACTGGTGAGGCTGAATTGATGGGCACTGATCAGGCTGCATTGATGTACACTGGTGAGGCTGCATTGATTGGCATTGATCAGGCTGCATTGATGGATACTGGTGAGGCTGCACTGATGGGCATTGATCAGGCTGCACTGATGGGCATTGATCAGGCTGCACTAATGGGCACTGGTGAGGCTGCATTGATGGGCACTGATGAGGCTGAACTGATGGGCACTGGTGAGCCTGCATTGATGGGCATGGGTGAGGCTGCACTGATGGACACTGATCAGGCTGCACCGGTGACGCTGCATTGATGGTCACTGATCAGGCTGCACTGATGGGCACTGATGAGGCTAAGCTGGTGGGCACTGATGAGGCTAAGCTGATGGGCACTGATGAGGCTGCATTGATGGGCACTGATGAGGCTGAGCTGATGGGCACTGGTGAGGCTGCATTGATGGGCACTGGTGAGGCTGCACTGATGGGCACTAATCAGGTTGCACTGGTAGGCACTGATTAGGCTGCATTGATGGGCACTGATCAGGCTGCACTGATGGGCACTGGTGACACTGCATTGATGGGAACTGATCAGGCTGCATTGATGGACACTGATGAGGCTGAGCTGATGGGCACTGGTGAGGCTGCATTGATGGGCACTGGTGAGGCTGCATTGATGGGCACTGATGAGGCTGAGCTTATAGGCACTGGTAAGGCTGCATTGATGGGCACTGGTGAGTCTGCATTGATGGACACTGGTGAGTCTGCACTGATGAGCACTGGTGAGGCTGCATTGATGGGCACTGATGAGGCTGAGCTGATGGGTACTGGTGAGTATAATACACTCTTCAAATGTGCTTTCAAATGCATGGTTTTTCTCTTTATAAACAAGAAAATAATGATGTTATGCTGTTGGGCTGGTATACTAATGCTATGGGGCTGGTATGAAATTGTTTCCAGGGCTGTTTTTTATTCCCAGTCCAGCCCTGAGAACACATATTCTAAAGAATTCTTTCACAAGTTTTCAAGATGGATCTCATCATATATCCAGAACTGCTTACTAATAGACCAGTTTGAACTTGATCTACCAATCATGGTAAATAAAGGATGAGTGGAAAGGAAATGCTGCTCGTTAAGCATCCGGACCTTAATAGGTGCTCCCGCCCTACTGTGAACTCTTAAGTTCTGGCTCTGCACAAGTCTATAGGAAAAGAAGAAATCCTGGACTGCCGCACTCTGTGAAAAGGCATCTTTATTGTAGACTTTTAAAAATCCAAAGATACAGTCACATCAGGCAAGGACAAACAGGGATCATCGACTAACGCGTTTCATATCGTTAGATGCTTACTCAAATAAAGGAGTGTTCTAAGTTCGACTTTGTCCTTGGCAGGTTCCATCACCATCATTAAATTCATGATGTCTGGTGATTAAATCTGTCCCAAGATCCTCTGCCACGTCCTTGCTTGGATTACATTTTTATTTAATGAGGCATAAACAATCAAAATTATTTATCCTGACATCAATAGTAAAGTAGAAAAAAAGTACTTTGTTTATGAAAAGGTTAACTTAGTTCTGAGAAATCACAGTCCAGATATTGTAAACCATTAAGAACTGCAACTTGTGATTACCCCATGAGCACTGATCGCTATCACGGTGTGTTTATACTGCTGCTCTTCACTTTTGTCCAAGGATGTTCAAATTACTACACTTTGCTCCCGGCGGTATTTATATTGATTTTATATTTCAGGTAAACCTTATCTATTTGACCTGTTACCTGGGTCAAAAAATAAGCTTTTTCAGGAAAACATGAGTACTTTGTGCCTGTATCAAGCACTTACAGGACATGAACAAATGCTGAGTGCTGGAAATATTATTTCACATAATTATTATTATAAGTATTTCCCACATTTTACATGTAGCAAAAAATGGTACTTTAGCCAACACATTCTATGCAATAAGCAATGCTGTAAAATGTAACCTGTAAAGTGAACCATGCCATTCCTGTTGGCATCCCAGCTATCAATACTACTATACTGCTAATACTGCTATATAACTACCTGTAATAAAAATATACATTTTATTCACAACAGAAAACATAACAAATATTTAAAGTGATTGTAAAGTCTTGTTTTTTTTTCTATAAAAATAACAAACATGTGGTTTTGCACAGGGCATCTCAGATTCACCTCTTCTCGGGTCCCTGGCTGGAGCTCCTGACCCCTCCTTCCTGTTGAGTGCCCCCACAGCAAGCAGCTTGCAATGGGGGCACCCGAGCCGAGCGGCAGCTCTGTGTGTCCATTTAGACACTGAGCTGTGGTTCGGCCCCCGTCCCCTCTCTCTCCTGATTGGCTAACTGACTTTGATTGAGAGCAGCGCTTTGAGAGCAGCGCTAAGCTAAACTAGCGGCGCCCTACCTCTAACGCCCGCACCGCCCCAGTGTAAAAGGGGTCTAAGTGAAGAGGGTTTTCACAGCTGCTATCTATGGATTGCTCAAGAGCAGTACAGTTTATGTATAAGGGCCTGACGACACTGAGACACTTATGCCGCGTACACACGGTCGGAATTCTCGTCGGAAAAAGCTCTGATGGTTTTCCCGTCGGAATTCCGACGGAATTTCGCTCAAACTGTCTTGCCTCCACACGGTCACACCAAATTCCGACGGTCTGTAACACAGCGGCATAAAACACGTTCGACAGCACTATAGAAGGGAAGTTCAATGCTTCCGAGCATGCGTCGAATTGTTTCCGAGCATGCGCCGGAATTTTATGTGTCGGAATTGCATACACACGATTGGAAAATCCGATAGAAAGGTTTTCCGTCGGAAAAATTGAGAACAGGTTCTCAATCCAAAGTCCGTCGGAAATTCCGACAGAAAAAGACTGATATGGGCATACACACGGATGGAAAATCCGTTAAAAAGCTCCCATCGGACTGTTTCCATCGGAAATTCCGACCGTGTGTAAGCCGCATTACAGACATATCAGACATCTTGTATTTGAGGTTATGATTGCTTAGTTCATTAAAAGCCTCAGGTTTTCCTAACACTGCCATTACAGATATTAGCGTTCTCGTCTACTTCTAACCTCTGGGTTGCAACCCTAGCCACATGATATAATCATATGAAATATACCTCTGGATTCCTGAAGAATCGCAGCTGCAAAAAGCATTGAACTGAGCCAGTTTCAATGCATGGTTCCAAGACAACTCAATCATGTATATGGATGTAGTATGGTTTTGTTACAATGGTTCAGTTGTGGCGGCACGTGAGAGATGGCCTACAGTGGAATGAGTATGTATCATAATGCATGTGTTTACATACTGCAATCAGGTGGCATCCTATTTTATGATGTAACTATTGATTTGTGTATAATAATGATAAGATTATTTTTAATATATATATATATATATAATTGTGCTAATATTGATGGTCAACATCATTAAAATCATTAAAATGCCCAAATTCCTTGGTAATTCATTTAACCTCCCTGGCGGTATTCCCGAGTCTGGCTCGGGATGAATTTTCAGTACCAAAAGCGAAAATCCTGAGTCACACTCACACACATCGCAAGATCCAGGCAAAGTTACTTACCTTGTCCCCAGGATCCTGCGATGTCTCCCCGCTGTATGTGCGAGCCGTCCTCCACTCGATTCATCACAGTGCCGGAGGTTCCGTTCCCTGTGAGCGCCACGGGGACGGAGCACGGTGCCAAATTCAAAAAGTGAAAAACACACAATACATACAGTACACTGTAATCTTACAGATTACATTACTGTATCAAATAATTTCACATCCCTTTTGTCCCTAGTGCTTTGTCCAGTGCCCTGCATGCAGTTTTATATTATAAATACTGTTCTTTCTGTCTGGAAACTTGAGATTATCCATAGCAACCAAAAAGTGTCCCTTTACGTCAAAAGTGGTTTTAGACCGGCTAGAAAACAGCGATAATAAATTAGAATCACTTGCAGAATTGAGTGATAGTGATTCGTGGGGAAATTCGTCATCAAACACTGAACATCAAACACTGAAAGTGACGACTAACAATTCTGCAACTGAGAAAATGTCAGTGTTTTTGATTTTATTACATTATTAAATACATTTTATTATTATTATATTATTATTAGTTAGAATTATTGATAGCTATTTATTATATTATAATTTATGATTTCGTGTGCCAAACTTTATCATACCCAGGATGTCTACTAGACTCATGTGTGTTATTCCTAAGGCCTACAGGCCTACAATATAAAACACCAAATTTCCATGCAAAACAATGTGCAAAAAAATCTGACATAATCATACCACCAGAGAGGTTAATACAGAATTAAAGAATGTGCACTTATCAATGTGAATATTTACTTAGCTTAGTGAATATGTGCAAGATATGTGCACTATGCTGAATTCAAGGTATGACTATTTTTGCAAAGTTACATTGGTCCAGCTTAACTACTTCCAGACAGACTGCCTGCAATATACTGCAGACGGGCGGCCCATACCGGCACAGTGACGTACTGTTACGTCTCTGCCTGTTTCTGGGTTTAGGGCAGTGGTGGCCCTTCCATTAGGGCTGCAGGGGCGCCGCCCCCCCCCCCCCAATCCATGCACCTGGACCCTAATCTGCAAGCAGGGCGCTGGACGCATGGATTTCAATGTTTTTGTTTTTTTTTAAGCACACGATTAGAGCCCGAGGCTCTAATTGGCTTCAAAAAAGGGTGGGCTCAGGGCGCAGAGTGACAATAGCAAATTAATATTTGCTATTTTCTTCCTGATTCTCCTCCCAGCCAAACAGGAAGTGAATCCTGAGGCCCGATTGGCTGGAGAGTCTTCCTATTCGGCTGGGAGGAAAAGCAACGCCTGTTTGGCTCTTCTCCTGGGGAAGCTGGAGTGAGGAGCAGCAGCCCTACCCCAGATCCTCAACATCTGCCTCCTCTGATTGCCGGCACCCATCTCCCAGGAGGGGAGGGTGCGAGTTGCCGCTCCCCCCAAAATATTGATCACCAGCCGCCACTGGTTTAGGCTGCTTTCCCACTGGAGCGGTGGGGGCGCTGGCGGTAAAGCGGCGCTATATTTAGCGCCGCTTTACCGGCGTTTTATCGGCGCATTTCGGCCGCTAGTGGGGTGGTTTTACCCCCGCGAGCGGCCGAAAAAGGGTCAATACCGCCCGCAAACCGCCGCTGCAGCGGCGTTTTGCAGGCGGGTTCGGCGCGCTCCCCCATTGTTTTCAATGGGACCAGGCGCTATAGGAGCGGTAAATATACCGCTCCTATAGCGAGCCAAAGATGCGGCTTGCAGGACATTTTTGAGCGTCCTGCAAGCGCACCGCTTCAGTTTGAAAGCCCTCGGGCTTTCACACTGAAGGAACAGCAACAGCTGTTTCGGGTCGGTTTGCAGGCGCTATTCTTAGCGCAATAACGCCTGCAAACCGCCCCAGTGTGAAAGCAGCCTTAGGGCGTGTACATATAATGCCTCTCCCTGCTGTCACAGGGAGAGGCGTACACAGCAAGAGTTTGTCAGTGTCAGCAGGTCCTGGGACTCCTAGCCAATGATTCATGGCCAGGACCTGCTGATCAGCTAAGTCCAATTACAGCCCAGAGCTCTTTAGTAAAAAGTAGCAAACATTACTTAACCACTTCAATACCCGCCCATAGTCATATGACGCCCACAAGGTGGATCTCCCATCCTGGGCGGGCGTCATATGACGTCTTCCCATTCCCGGCCGTCTAGGGGGCGTCGCTCGGGACCAGGTGCACGTGCCCGGCGGCCGCGATGTCTGCCAGGCACCCTCGATTGCCCGGGAACACAGCAGGACCGTGGATCTGTGTGTGTAAACACACAGATCCACGTCCTGTCAGTGGAGAGGAGACCGATGGTGTGTTCCCAGTACAGAGGAACACCGATCGATCTCCTCCCCTTGTGAGTCCCCTCCCCCTACAGTTAGAATCACTCCCAGGGAACATACATTAACCCCTGCAGCGCCCCCTAGTGTTAACCCCTTTCCTGGCAGTCACATTTACACAGTAATCAGTGCAATTTTATAGCAATGATCGCTGTGTAAATGTGAATGGTCCCAAAAATGTGTCAAAAGTATCCGAAGTGTCCGCCGCAATGTCACAGTCATGAAAAAAAATCGTAGATCGCCGCCATTATTAGTAAAAAAAAAAAAAAAAAAAATGCAATAAATCTATCCCCTATTTTGTAGACGCTATAACTTTTGCGCAAACCAATCAATATACGCTTATTGCAATTTTTTTTTTACCAAAAATATGTAGAAGAATACATATCGGCCTAAACTGAGTAAAAAATTCGTTTTTTTTTTTTTTAAATGGGATATTTATTATAGCAAAAAGTAAAAAATATTGTGTTTTTTTCAAAATTGTCGCTCTTCTTTTGTTTATAGCGCAAAAAATAAAAACTGCAGAGGTGATCAAATACCACCAAAAGAAAGCTCTATTTGTGGGAAAAAAAGGAAGTCAATTTTGTTTGGGTGCAACATCGGATGACCGCGCAATTGTCAGTTAAATAGACGCAGTGGCGAATCGCAAAAAGTGCTCTGGTAAGGAAGGGGGTAAAATCCTCCGGGGCTGAAGTGGTTAAAGTAACACAGGTTAGGCACACATTTAACCCCTTAATTACCTGAGTTATTAACTCCTTCCCAGTCATTAGTACAGTGACAGTGTATAGTATTATCACTGATCACTATATTAGTATCACTGGTGATGTCAGTAACAGTTATGCCCTGTAGACACGCTCGGACTTTCCGGCGGGATTGTCCGCTGGACCTAGTCCAGCGGACAAACCGCCGGACCTTCCAGCGGGGCTTCGCCGGACTTTCCGAGCGTGTGGACTTGCCCACACACGCCCGGACTTCTCCGGCGGACAATCTGCGGGAAAAAGTCTGCGGGACTTTTGAAAATGAACGGACTTGCCCACACACGGAGCAGTCCGTTCATTTATAACGTAACTGCAGGTAGACGGGGCTAGCGAAGGCAGTGAATGCTGCCGCGCTAGCCCCGTCACCTGGCATGGATTTAAAGGGAATCCCCACTGAAAAAACGGTGTGGGGGTCCCCCCCAAATCCATCTCAGACCCTTATCCGAGCACGCAGCCTAGCCGGCCAGGAAAGGGGTGGGGACGAGCGAGCGCCCCCCCCCCCTCCTGAGCCGTACCAGGCCACGTGCCCTCAACATGGGGGGTGCCCTGACATCCTTCAGTGTAGAGTGGGTTACAAGGCATAGTGGTTGTAATGCAGGATGAAATGGTGGGCGCCAGACACTTTTTGAATGCAAAGAGATTTATTGTCTCTTGAACAAAACTGTGGGAGAGGGAGTTAGGGCCAGAACACCCTTAAGTAGATGCAAGGATAATTGGCAGACTCCGAGACTTCTATAGGAAGAGAGCTATAAAGCTGAAGGCCTCCAGCCAAGCACCACTTCTGTATTAGGTAGGATCGTTGTCTCTTATGGCAACAATCTTGTAGTAGTTACTAACCGCAGTGTATTCAACTATTGGCAACACAAACAGTTCTCTGTTTACTCCACAGTCAATCACTGTGGATCTTCACTCACGAACTCCCAGTCTTTCACTAGAATTCAGATCCAATAGCCACTGGATTGCCTGAGCTCTTCCACTTTTAGCACTCAGTATCTTCCTCAAGCATCACCCCTGCTTCCCTGCTGGGTCCCTGGCTTGGCACTCACAGATACTCTTTAAGCGTCACCCCTGCTGACCCGCTAGGTCCCTGGCTTGGCACCCACTGATACTTTGCAAGCATCACCTCTGCTGTCCCGCTGGGTCCCTGGCTTGGCACTCACTGAAGTTTTCCCACTTCTTCACCGTCCCCGGCTGGTGAGAAGACTGCTCTGGTACTGACTTCAGATTACTCGCGGTGGTCTCCGGTAACAAGGTGAATGGTCCCTTAGTGGCGACAGCTGCCCTTTATACCTCAGACCCCAGCTGGTTCCCTGTCCAGCTTAACCGCTGCTTCTGGTTGGACTGCAAGCCAGCAGTCCCAACCCTATGCTGCTCTCCTGCTTTTGGATAGGCCTCAGACAGCCTAGCAGCCAGATGTCCCCAGGATAGGCCTCAGGCTTCCGGTCTAGCAGCCCGGGGAAGTACAACAAACATCCACCCAGACAGCCATCCAGGTGGCACAGAACCCCGATCACCTGACTCCACCCAAATAAATAGGCTCTGCCAGCAGGCCAAGGGACCAAAGAGCATCCCTACCCATTGGCTGAGACACCCCATCCGATCATGTCTGAGCTTGCAAAGCCCCTGTCTTATCTAATGTCATTAGAATAGCACCACCCAGTGAGAGAAGAGAAAAGGGTGCAACAAGTCCAGATTTAGAGTGGAATCAATTGATCTCCTA
The DNA here is from genome assembly GCA_028564925.1 of Lithobates sylvaticus. Taxonomy (NCBI): domain Eukaryota; kingdom Metazoa; phylum Chordata; class Amphibia; order Anura; family Ranidae; genus Lithobates; species Lithobates sylvaticus. The sequence goes on from CM053026.1 coordinate 543,990,911, forward strand.
ACAATTGGCCAAGGCAACTATCACCTGGCAACTAAATTTGATAGCAACCCTGCCTAAACATCAGGATGCTACATCCTTTTTGAGCTATATAAGCTGATTATTAAAAAGGACTTGCACTGTGGAACTGGTGCCCAGTGCTACTTACAGGCTATCTACAGCTTATCTTTACCCGTGCTGAATAACCAAGCCTTCTTCCATATTGTGTTCCTAAATGAAGGCAGTTAGCATGATAAATGCAAGACTTTGCTCCCCTCATGTTAGAGCTGCCCTGATCACTGTTGATCTAATAACTGGTAGAGTAGATTTTAAGAATATGGGGAGAGGAGGGTACAGAAAGCATTTATTAACAAAATAGATGAAGCACAAGGAGGGAGATTGTTGCAGTATAGCTCATCAGTTACAGGTTTCTCTCCAACAAGGAGAATATTGAACAGCACGGTAGTGACATCACCAAATCTTGTGACACTACCAGTTACAGGGCGCAGTGCCCTTAGATGCATACTGCTATAAGGTTCAAGGCAAAGAAAGCGCATCTTTCCATTCCATCTTGACATTCAAGATGAGTGGGAAACATTCAGAGTATTGCTTATGTAAACTTATGCCGTGTACACAGGATCGGAAATTCGGCCAGCAAAAAAAGCGATGAGAGCTTTTGGTCGGAAAATGCGGCCTTGTGTATGCTCCATCGGACTTTTTCTGGCCGAATTCCAGCAAGCAAAATATTGAGAGCAGGTTCTCAATTTTTCGGTCGGGAAAAGTTCAGATCGGAAATTCCCATTGTCTGTACCAATTCCGACGCACAAAATTCCTACGCATGCTCGGAAACAATTCAACGCATGCTCGAAAGCATTGAACTTAATTTCCTCGGCTCGTCGTAGTGTTGTCACCGCGTTCTTGATGGTCGAAAGTTCAGCAAACTTTTGTGGGACCGTGTGTATGCAAGCCAAGCTTGAGCGGAATTCTGTCGAAAAAAAACATCCAAGATATTTCCGATGGAAAATCCGCTCGTGTGTACGCGGCATTAGAGGAACTAAAGTCTGCTGTACTTTCCTTCCCTCCGGCGATGCAATCTCTGCAAGTTCCCTCTCACTGATGTCTTCTCCCAAACTTTTTCATGGTTTTGTTTCTTCATACATCTTTGTTGGCACAAGCTGATGTAACTCCCACACATGCATCAATGTACATTTAGGAGAAACATTGCAGAATTTCTTCTGCATTTAGACTTAAATGCCAGCAATTTTTTTGTAAGGCTAAAGTTTCACTTTAACATTTTTGAATGTTCCCCCATAACATGGCAAATCTTCACTTTTTAAGTTCATGTCCACTTTAAAGAGACCCTGTTGCCAGACCATTCATTTCAATCAAAATGTTCCCATAAAATTATTCTTGCATTTAACAATTTATGTAGTATATTCAAAATCACATTGCAGGTGAAAAACTGTTTTATGGAAAAGAAAAACATCGTAAGTAAGCATTTATTTATTTTTAGCTTTTACCTTTACTTCTTTAGATTGGTGACTCGGTCTCTTTAAGTTCAAGGTGATAACATTGTGCAAAGACAAAACGTATTTACAGGATCAATATATTTTTCTGTACAATTGTCTAAACAATATATAAAAGTTATATATGGGGGGGAACCAAATGCGCAAACCAATAAAGACCAATAAACAACTAATAAATAAAATTCACAACTGCCGCAGCCACCATCAAGGTGTTCACACACCGAAGTACAGTAAAGGGAATATATATAAATATATAAAAATGGGGCGCAGACACTAAAAAAATATCTTATAAAAAATATAGTTATCAAATAATCACATGGTCATAAATGGCACTAAGAGAGGTAAAAATTAGGTAAAGATGAATATAATAATTATAAAATATATGTGGCGCTTGCTGCTGGGAAGGATAGCAATCCTATGGGAGAACTCCAAAGGACGGCTTCCAACAAAGCGTCTCAAGATTGATAGCTTCAATGACGATGTATAGCAGCAAGTAATAAACTGTGCTATACCAATAAATAAATACTCAAGAAAATGATATAAACATCCAATGGTGAGAAAGTGTCCTGTGCAAAGTAAAGTGCGTTTTTTTTTAAAAATTGTGCAATGATCACTTGTAGATCAAATAATGAACAAAAAAATTCCTGAAGTAAACATATATATTCATACCAGAAAAGTGAAAAAATAAGAAAGTGCAAAAAATATAAAAAATATAAATAATAGTCCAAGCAATAAATATAGAAATATTTAAAAAAATGGCAATAAAGGCTGCATGTGCAAATATAATGTGCAAAAAACGCATGTGTAAAAAATGCAAAAAAGGATTATTGTGCAACACAGAATATTGCTAAAGGTGCAGTGATAAGTGCCCGATAGAAATGCTTCCCCCAGCCCCTTACCTCCATGCGTGATCAGAGTGCCCGATAGAAATGCTTCCCCCAGCCCCTTACCTCAAAGTAAGGGTGAAAACGCCTTACTTAAATCCAGCTGTATACGAACGGTTGCCAGATCTGTTTTAAAAAATCAGTCCGCGCGGTTGCTATGGCAACCGTTCCTATACATAAGTCACCGCCGCTCACCCGACTCTGAAATTCCTTTGAAGAAGTCACGTGGGCGTGACGCAACTAGTCAGGAGAATCAGAGTCTGGTGACGCTGTGTGTGGTCACGGCCGAGATCACACACAACCCTACACATCGCTGTTCATTGTTTTCCTCAACTGTGAGTGATTCATTTTGCTTTTAATAAAATATATCTGTTTTACTGCACAATGGAGTCCCTCCTTCCCTCTCTTTTGCCCACATGTTGAGCTATGTACTGAGAAGAGATAAGGAGCCACAAGGACCAGTTTGTTTGCTGATAGGAAGACTGATAGGAGAAAGACTTCTGTCCAGCTGGATTTAAGTAAGGCGTTTTCACCCTTACTTTGAGGTAAGGGGCTGGGGGAAGCATTTCTATCGGGCACTCTGATCACGCATGGAGGAAACCACTTTTGAAAAATACACGGCTACCAGGAGGATTCAACAGATATTGAAATCTGCACCTATAGAAACTACAGTGGACTTTTAAAAAAGCACTACTATTCCTTATCACTGCACCTTTAGCAATATACTGTGTTGCACAATAATCCTTTTTTGCATTTTTTGCACATGCGTTTTTTGCACATTATATTTGCACATGCAGCCTTTATTGCCATTTTTTTAATATTTCTATATTTATTGCTTGGACTATTATTTATATTTTTTTATATTTTTTGCACTTTCTTATTTTTTCACTTTTCTGGTATGAATATATATGTTTACTTCAGGAATTTTTTTGTTCATTATTTGATCTACAAGTGATCATTGCACAATTTTTTTTAAAAACGCACTTTACTTTGCACAGGACACTTTCTCACCATTGGATGTTTATATCATTTTCTTGAGTATTTATTTATTGGTATAGCACAGTTTATTACTTGCTGCTATACATCGTCATTGAAGCTATCAATCTTGAGACGCTTTGTTGGAAGCCGTCCTTTGGAGTTCTCCCATAGGATTGCTATCCTTCCCAGCAGCAAGCGCCACATATATTTTATAATTATTATATTCATCTTTACCTAATTTTTACCTCTCTTAGTGCCATTTATGACCACGTGATTATTTGATAACTATATTTTTTATAAGATATTTTTTTAGTGTCTGCGCCCCATTTTTATATATTTATATATATTCCCTTTAATATATAAAAGTTGTTTGTCTTTTGCAACTATCCCAACCATCCATTAAATCATAATACACATAAACCAAAGCCTTGTAAAAATCTAAATGTTGTGTTTCTCATACTCACTGATATTCCACATGCCTGTTTTACTGTATTCTTGAATTATCGGTTCAGAATATTTAGACTTTCTTCATCATCCCTTAGTGGTTGCTAAGTTTAATGTATTTTTCCAACCTCTTAAAGAATATATAGTACTTTATGTATTACATTAGACATGTACTTCCAACATTTATACAATTTTTTTAGCGTTCATTATTGAGGAAAGGTAATGTCACAAGGTTAAATAAAATCTGTATGATTTGCACTAGATACGTTGTTATTCATTTGCTGACTTACCTTGCATATCTGGATGATGACACATATATAAGATAGACCACAGTAAGGTATTTGTGGTGGTATCTGTTCCAGCAATGAAAAGGTCACCAACAATGTAAAACAAGTATTCTGTGTTGAAGCTGGTCTCAATCTGTGTCCTCTTTTCTTCATCTGCATGAAGAAGGTACATGTCAATGAAATCCTGGGGATTCTCAGGATCTAAGGAAATCTTATGTTCTTCAATTATCCTTTTCAGAAAGGCTGTGATATCAATCACAATTTGCCTGAGTTCCCGGAAGGGTCCAAAAGGTAGGTAGTACAACCAAGAGCACACATTTGTCAAGACAGCTTCACTGTTTAAACTGATTTCAAGGCCTCGTGACATGAAGTTCAACATGATCTTAAACTCTTTATCCTCATAGTTGAAACGTTTACCAAAACTGATAGAACAGATAACATTGGAAACAGCATTATTGATAATCTGAAATGGGCTGAAGCCTTTATCACCGAATTTCAACAATTCTTCCTTCACATATTTGAACTCTTCAATGATTATGGGTTCCAGACTTAGTTTTCCCAGCCCAAAGTGCCTCAAAGTTGAATGAGAAAATCGTCTTTGCTGTCTCCATATGGGGCCATAAGGAGCAAACACAATACCTAAAAAACAAAAGCAAAATAATACTTACTAAATTGGTTGTATAATGAAGGTTAGCAAAATGGAGGTACAAATTAAAGGTCACATGCAATCAAATCCATTAGTAAACATTTTAGAATTACACTATTGTGCAATAGTTTTAGGCAGAATTGAAACAATGCTATAAATTAAGAATGCTTTCAGAAAAAAAGTGTTAATAGTTTATTTTTATCATTTAACAAAATGGAAAGTAAATGAACAGAAGAGAAATACAAATCAAATTAATATTTGGTGTGACCACCCTTTGCCTTCAAAACAGCATCAATTCTTCTAGGTACACTTGAACACAGTTTTTGAAGAAACTCTGCAGGTAGGTTGTTTCAAACATCTTGGAGAACTAATCCACAGATCTTCTGTGGATGTAGACTGCCTCAGATCCTTCTGTCTCTTCAAATAATCCAAGACAGACTCAATGATATTCAGATCAGGGCTTTGTGGGCGCCAAACCATCCCTTCCAGGACTCCTTGTTCTCCTTAGATAGTTCTTAATGACATTGCCTGTATGCTTGGGGTCATTGTCCTGCTGCAGAATTAATTTGGGGCCAATCACACGCCTCCTTGATAGTATGGAATGATGGATAAATATCTGTACAATGTCTGTATTTCTCAGCATTGAGGATACCATTTATCCTTTTTGTAAAGCGATGCGCAAACTCTTGGCGCTATATAAATCCTATATAATAATAAGTATAATAATTTATCCTGATCAAATCCCCAACTCCGTTTGCCAAAATACAGTCCCAAATGCAAGGAACCTCCATCATGCTTCACTCTTGCCTGTAAACACTCATTATTGTATTGCTTTCCAGCCCTTCGGTGAACAAACTGCCTCCTGCAGCCAAATATTTAAAATTTTGACTAATTAGTCCAGAGCATCTGCTGCCATTTTCTGCGCCCTAGTTCCTATGTTTTCATGCATTATTGAGTTGCATAGCCTTGTTTCCACGTCAGAGGTATGGCTTTTTGGCCATACCTCTTATAAAGACCACTTCTGGCCAGACTTCTCTGGACAGTAGATGGGTGTACCTAGGTCCCACTGGTTTCCGCCAGTTCTGTGCTGATGGCACTGCTGGACACCTTCCGATGTCAAATGGAAGTAAGCATGATGTATCTTTCATATATAGCATTAAGTTTCCTTGGTCAACTACTGTATCTACAATCCTCAACTTTGCCTGTTTTTTGTGCTTCTTCTTTTACTGGGAGAGACCTTGCTGATGCAATATATCTACCTTGTTTCTTGTTACTGTGCACAGTCTTGCCATGGTGTATGACCTGTGACATGAAACTGTCTTCCACAACCTCACCTTAGTAGCAGAGTTTGGCTGTTCCTGACCTAGTTTTAAAGTGGATGTAAACCCACTCTTATCAATTCTAAAGTACTGCCATAGTGCTGATCTATAAGGATATACATGCCTCCTGCATGTATCCTTACCTGTCAAATGTCCCCCCTTTAGCTGTTAGAAACCCCCAAAAAGTCCAGATTCAGTGGTCTGTTGTTCGGAGCTCGGTGGGCGGAGTCATGATGTCAGCAGACTCCTCGCCTACCTCTACACTCCCGTTGGCCAGAGCGTGCAGGAGAGGCAGAGTGCGTTCTGGGTAAAAGTAGAGTGCGCTCACGGCCCCCTGTCACAACTACACAGTGTTCAGTGACAGTGGGTGATGATCGGTGCGATGGAACAGCTGCACCGATCCCCGCTGCATGGCTTTTCATCCTTTGTTTCACTCCCTCACGCGGCTTTCACCTGAAAAGCCATGCAGGGGGGGGATCGGTGCAGCTGTCCCATCGCACTTATCATCACCCACAATCCTCAGTGTCCTCCTCCGCCCCCTCCATGTGTCCAAAACATCCCCCCCTGCGTCTTCCTCCTCCGCCCCCCCCTCCCTCTCCGCAGTGTGTAACATCCCCCCCTGTGTCTTCCTCCACCGTCCACTACCCCACGTCCACTGCCCCACTGACACAGACCACTGACACTGACACCAACCACTACCCCACTGACTCTGTCCACTGCCGCACTGACACCGACCACTGACACCAACCACTGCCCCACTGACACTGACTCTGTCCACTGCCCCACTGACACCGTCCACTGTTCCACTGACACCGACCAACTGACACCGACCACCCCTTTTCCCAAAAGCACTGTCAGAAAATATATTTAAAAAATAAAACCCCACCCTCCCATCATTGTTATAATAGTACAAAAATAAATAGTAAAAAAAAATAATTAAAAAAATTAAATTGTAAAAATGTATAAAAATAAAAAAAATACACTGGTCCCAAAAAACCTTTTGAAAATTTTTTTTTTAATGTAAAATAAAAAAATAATCTGACCCTGTCCTGCCACTATCCTGCCACCATCCTGCATGTACTACCCACCACTGTACACTCTGCATTCCTGTGATTCGCACCGTATTGCTGTTCAGATCACATGCGATGTCTGTGCGATGCGATTTCAGCCATACAAACTGTATGGCTGAAATCGCATCACATTCGGACCAAACTCGCACAGGACCCTTTTTTTGGTCTGCATCAGAATCGCATGGGTGTTCATACCTATGCGATCCGATTCATGTCCTAACTGTCAGTTCACAGTGCGATATGCGAGCTGGAATGGGGATGTCGTTAACATTGTATGACATTGTATCCCCAGCAGTTCGCATATGGCAGTGTGAACTGCCGTGTGAGTCGGATGCGATGTGGGAACCCGCAGTGGATTCGCAGGGTTCCCGAATCGCAGCCTTGGTGGGAGCAGTCAGGTGACATTTGTAGGCTGTATGCTTTGAGGCTCGGTTCAAACTGGTGCGATGCGGGAACCCTGCGAATCCACTGCGAGTTCCCACATCGCATCCGACTCGCACGGCAGTTCTTGCTGCCATATGCGAATTGCTGGGGAGTGTCATACAATGTTAATGACATTTCAGCTCGCATATCGCACTGCGAACTGACAGTTAGGACATGAATCGGATCACATAGGTGTGAACACCCATGCGATTCTGGTGCGGACCAAAAAAAGGGTCCTGTGCAAATTCGGTTGTAATGCGGTGTGATATCCTCCATACTATCTGTATGGCTGAAATCGCACTGCACGGACATCGCATGTGATTTGCGCTGCAATGTGGTGGGAATCACATGTGATCTTGTACAGCACACTGGTGTGAACTGGCCCTAAGCTCATTCAGCCTTACTGGGTGTAATTATAAAAGGTGAGAAATCCACCCCTCCCCCACATGACAAATCCTGGTGATGGAAAGGAGTGTTGCAACTGTGATCAGGTGACCTCAGACACACACACTGCACTATAACAATCATCAGATCACTGGATGTTCTACTCTGCCCAGCTATGACTACATACATCTCCCCTATATTCTTCTTGCTGTTCACTGCAGAATACATTTCCTTTCACCCTGGTCTGTGGATCACATCCCATGATGAGAAACATCCAGTCAAAACACAGTAAAGGCAGCCAGTCCTGGGACAGCTGGAGGGGAGGGGAGGGGGATGTGAATTGTGAACTTTTTACACAGGATGTGCCTGTCTCAGGCTAGTGCATGAGATATGTAAATCACCTGTCACTCACAGCAAGGGGGCGTTTTTGACAACGTTTTTTAGACTTTGTCAAGATTTCTCTAACTGAACAATAAAAGAGGATTGCTCAGGCCTCGAGTAAATCTGTGTGGCAAGACTGGGCTCAAATGAAAGGAAATCGTATTCTCTACATTATGACATCCACTTTAAGCCTCCTACACTGCTGTTTCTGTTTCCGTTAATGACGGTTTCAACCTACTATGAAATTGATGATCATTAGTACCCGCTTGGTATAATTGGTTAATCATACACCTGACTCTAATCCTAAAAAATCCTTGACTTTGTGCAAGTGTACAAAGCATGCAAGTGTAAGAATTGATGCTGGGTTGAAGCCGAAGGGTAGTCACACCAAATATTGATTTGATTTATATTTTTCTTCTGTTCGCTCAATTTGCATTTTGTGAAAAAGAAAAATGTATTCTTTATCGAAAGGCTAATTGTGTATGTGGCTGAAAGTGAAAGAACTTTAGTGCTGACATTATGAAAATAAATGCTTAGTTTTTGTAAATACACTTTATTTAATTATGATTGTGTAAAGGAAAGTGGAACTCTTCTTTTTCAACTGTCATCTGATTACCCGCTAAACTCTAAGGCCCCTTTCACACGAGGCGGACTCCGCTTGCACGGAGTCCGCCTCTGTCCGCCGGCTCAGCGGAAGATCTCTGCGTTGATCTCCACTGAGCCGGCGGATGACAGGTGCCTCTCTGCTCACTGAGCGGGGAGGGGCTTGTCCAGCGCCGCTGGTCTCTATGGAGAGATCGGATGAAAACGGACAGCGTGTCCGTTTTCATCAGATCTCACCCAATCCAATCCGCCAGCGACGGATCTGGACGTAGAGACATACGTCTGCTTTTGGCGGATCGGACCGGGTCAAAACTGACAGGCGGATCTGAACCGTCCGATCGTGTGAAAAGGGCCTTAATTTGCTGTATGACAATATTGACTTATTGGCCAGTAAAGCGTGGAGGTGACACAGGAATGTACACATTTTTTTCTTTTGTTTACAAACTATTTTTATTGGGTACAAAAAAGTGAGATAAAAGGCTTTTGTCATATGCCATAAAAAGTACAATACAGGTAGTTTACACATAAGAACTATCAAAATATATTTTTCAGCAAAATCTGCACTTTTAAAATAAAAAGAACAGCATTGTCATTTTGCTTGTGGGTATTTGAAGCCCACAAGCAGTCACTTCCTTGTTCCCTTTCGTTATGGGAACCAGCATGCCTCACGTCCTTAAAATCTTGTGAGATTTCAGGTTGGATGTCCGCAGATCTCGCAAGATTTCAGGTCTGATGTCCGCAAATCTCGCGAGATTTTGGTCGGATGTCCGCACTGACTCCTGGGATAAATGACTCCAGATCCCAGGAGACAGTTTAATAGGCTCAATTGCTTGGTGACACAAATTGCTAATCAGCCAATCACAGGGCAGCAACTCAATGCAGTTAGGCATCTAGATGTGGTGAAGATGACTTGCTGAAGTTCAAGCTGAGCATCAGAATGGGGAAGAAAGGAGATTTAAGGGATTTTGAACGTGGCATGGTTGTTGGTGCCAGACGGGCTGGTCTGAGTATTTCAAAAACTGCTGATCTACTGGGATTTTCACGCACAACCATCTCTAGGGTTTACAGAGAATGGTCCGAAAAAGAGAAAATATCCAGTGAGCGGCTGTTGTGTGGACGAAAATGCCTTGTTGATGTCAGATGGGAATGGGCAGACTGGTTCGAGATGATAGAAAGGCAACAATAACTCAAATAACCACTCATTACAACCAAGGTATGCAGAATACCATCTTTAAATGCACAGCACATCGAACCTTGAAGCAGATGGACTACAGCAGCAGAAGACCACACACGGTGCCACTCCTGTCAGCTGAGAACAGGAAACTGGTGCTACAATTCGCACAGCTCACCAAAATTGGACAATAGAAGTTTTTAAAAAACGTTGCCTGGTCTGAGTCTCGATTTCAGCTGCGACATTCAGATGGTAGGATCAGAATTTGGTATAAACAACATGAAAGCATGGATCCATCCTGCCTTGTATCAATGGTTCAGGCTGGTGGTGGATGTGTAATGGTGTGGGGGATATTTTCTTGGCACACTTTGGGCCCCTTAGTACCAATTGAGTATTGTTTAAATGCCACAGCCTACCTGAGTATTGTTGCTGACCATGTCCATCCCTTTATGACTACAGTGTACCCATCTTCTGATGGCTCCTTCCAGCAGATAATGCACCATGTCACAAAGATCAAATCATCTCACCACTGGTTTCTTGAACATGACAATGAGGTCACTGTACTCCAATGGCCTCCACAGTCACCAGATCTCTATCCAATAGAACACCTTTGGGATGTGATAGAATGGGAGATTCGCATCATGGATGTGCAGCTGACAAATCTGCAGCAACTGCATGATGCGCTCATGTCAACTTGGACCAAAATCTCTGAGGAATGTTTCCAACACCTTGTTGAATTTATGCCTCATAAAATTAAAGCAGTTCTGAAGGCAAAAGGGGTCCAACCCAGTACTAGCAAGGTGTACCTAATAAAGTGGCTTGTGAGTGTAGTAGTACTATGTATTCCCTGCAGGCCTTGTTTTTCCTAGTAGATGGTATTCCTGCAGCCTGCTCTTCTGCAGAGTACTTTTTGTTTTTTTGCTGTCATGCTGTCCTGTGCATTTCCTCATTCAATGTACAGGATACTGCATTGATACACTGTGTCCTGTACGCTGATGTAGTCAAGTTGTGTGAAACACTTCTGGCCAGTGGCGGCAAGCAGACGTGGCCCCCCGCACTAGCACATTGATCGATCCACTGGCACTACACAAACCCCGCCAGGTGGGTGGGCTCGGGGCGCAGTGCTCTGCACCCTGAGCCCACCCTTTTTTAAGCCAATTAGAGCCTTCGGCTCTAATCACGTGTTAAAAAAATAAAATAAACATTGAAATCCATGCGTCTGGTGCCCTGCATGGAGATTAGGTCCAGGCGCATGGTTTAGGAGGGACCGCCACTGCTCCTGGCACACCCATTGGTTTGCCTGCACAGCAGCTCTTGGGACCTGTGACATCTACAGAAGCTGCTGGATGTCATTTACATTCTCCTACCTCCCAACCTCGGATATAGGGGGAAAAGAGGGTACCTGGTGGGCAGGTAAAACAATAAAAAGAAGGTATTTACAGTGCCTGTTTCTACATTTTACCAAAAATGCATGTTTAAAGCTTTTTTTTTCCCGGTCTGATTTGTAAAATTATAACTTTACAGCTGCTTTAAAACAAGTCCTCAATGACTTTTGTATGTGTAGGCAGCACGGAGAAATTCATCTTCAAATTTCATATTACAAGCACAGAATAAACCAGCTCTGCTCACCCATTTTTCCCTCCTAAGCATTGAGTCAGCAGTCTTTATGGCAAGCTCCGGGAGAATGAATTGTTCTACAGTGCATGCAGCTACAGTGGTCAATGAGTCATTGTTATAAAGTCATTATATTGCTTGTAAAGAATATGGAAATCCTTACATTTTCATAATCTGTCTACAAGTTCGTTTTAAACCTGAAGGTGACTTTAAGGAATCCATCAGCTTTACAAAAAGTAACAGATCTGATGACTAAATTCAACATAATCATGATCAGAATGACCTACATTCTTTGAATTTCAGTAAATAATTTGTTATCACCAAGTACAGTAATACCTTGGATTGCGAATAACGCGTTTTTTGAGCGTTTCGCAATACAAGCTATTGTTTTTTAAAAATCCTGACTCGAGCGTTGTCTCGCAAGATGAGCAGGATTCAAGCCTCTGCGGTGTGCAGTACCGTATTTGACCAGATGTGCAGGGGCGCCGGTGACACTCGGAGGCGGTCGGAGACACTCGGAAACACTCCGTTCCCAAGTGTCTCCGAGCCTCTCTGAGTGTCTCCAAGTGCATCCGAGCGGCTCAGGTGCCCCCCCCCCCCACCTCTGGCCACATGCGGTACTGCATTCAATAGCAGTCACTGTGGAACTAATTATCTGAGTTTCCATTGACTCCTATGGTGAAACTTGCTTTGATATACGAGTGCTTTGGATTACAAGCATTCTTCTGGAACGAATTATGCTTGTAATCCAAGGTGCCACTGTACTGCATCTTAAAGCAGAACTCCGGGCAAAAACTTTTTTCCATGTCCTTGTTGCTGATCTCCTACCTTTACCAATTATGTCATCCATGTTCTTATGAGCTCTGTAGTTCTAAATAAATGTAATAGCCTGCTGATCTTGCTGAAAAACTGTTAGTGCCCAGTGACATCCTGTTTGTAAGACTGCTGGCTGCTATTTCTCCCAAATCCTCAGCCAGCAGTCTGACACTCCCAGAGGCGGCTCTAGGCTTCGTGAGGCCTTAGGCAAACCTTAGACATGAGGCCCCACTCACTCCTATTATGGAAAAAATTATTCAAGCGATAAAAAATAACCGCAGAAAAGAATGCAGACGTGATATAGGGGATGGTCAGAAACAGCAGACATGATACAAGAGATTGGCTACCTGAATTTGATTGATAGCAGCGTGAGCCAATGGCATCACTGCTGTGTCTCAGCCAATAAGGAAGGAGAATCAGGACAGCTAAGACACTCGTGGACATCGCTGGACAGAGAGGGACCTCAGGTAAATATTAGGGAGGCTGAGGGGGGCTGCTGCACACAGAAGGCGTTTTATCTTAATGCATGAAATGCATTAAGATATAAAAAACCTTCTGCCTTTACAACCCCTTTAAAGGCTCTGAGGGCACATTCACTCCAACACACGGTAGGCAAATTAGGTGGCCGCGAGGCCCCTAGGAGTGCGTGGCCTTAGGCGACCGCCTAATTTGCATAATTAGAGAGCCGCCTCTGGACACTCCCTCTTGTAGTTCTCTGTAAAGCAAGCAGGGAGTTCTATTTCCCGTAGTGGGCAGAGGGGGTCTCACAGCCCCCAGTCTGTGCCGCCCATGGAGGAGGTGTCCTCCTTCTCCTCTCTCCATCTCCTCTGCTCCCTGACAATCACCGCCAAACCCCCCCACCTGCCGCCGCCCCCGCCATCTCCATCCAGAGCAGGATCACAAATTACCGGGATGACACAGCGGGTATCTTGGGCTACGACAGGTATTGTATTGTATGTGAAATACCATTCTCTGTAATGTCCCGCCTCCTGCCGGCACTGTAAGGTTCCAATGCATGCGGGAGGCGGGACATTACATATATCGGTATGTCACATACAATACAATACCTGTCACAGCTGGATATCCCTCGCTCTGTCATCCCAATGATTTCTGATAACAACCCCCATGCGGCACTGGTGGTCCCTTACATGCAGCACTGCATTTTTTGAAGCACAGAGCTGACTTCCTGAAAATTCAATCAGACATTTTTCTTAAACGGTAAGTAATTTCACAAATGTAATAACTGTTTTGTGTGGGCGGGGGGCGGAGTCTGCCGACGTCCAAGATGGCCGCGGTCTAGTGGAGCTCCGTCCACAGCGGGAATACAACGGCTAATACCGAGCCTTCCAACCCCCATCCAGCGTCCACAACGCGGCGTTCTGACTCCCCAAGTACCCTGGAGCAGGATTCAGCCATGACCAGACGAAAAACCGGGATATCCCGGCCCCAGAGGCTGACGGATTTCTTCCCGCCGGGGCCTAAGCAAAATGGCGCCGGAGCGTCAGCCCCACACGCCTCACGGGCTGCAGTACACACGCCGCCGCTCTTTACAGAGCAGAAGACACACAAACGGAGGACACAGCAGAGGGGCTCTGTATCACCACCAGCCACACCATCATCAGGCAGCCCAGAAAAGACGAGAGTGAGGATGGATGCAGCGGATAGAGATATAGAGGTGAGCTCTGCACATGATTCTGGGGATGACACTAGAGAACTCCCTGACTCCATTGAGCAGTTTCCCACTACCAACCAGCCAGTTATGGACACAGTCCTTAAAGAGATGCTAGTCTCCCTAAGAACCTCTTTGCACTCTGATATGGTCTCCTATATGCACTCACTGGGCAAGGACATACATGCAGTAACAGACAGAGTCTCTCATGTGGAGAACAAGATGGGTCAATTCGCAGCCACTATAAACGCCCTGGTTGATGCCAATGAGGACAATGAAAGCGACATAGAAAGCGTTAGGGCCAAGATGGCGGACATGGAGGACAGGGCCAGAAGAAACAATGTTAAGATACGCGGGATACCGGAATCGGTCCTGCAACATGATCTAAGAGACTATGCAAACCAAATGTTTTCTAAGGTCCTGCCAGAAATGTCCGCCCTGGACTTTACGGTGGATAGAATACATCGCCTTCCCAAACCAGCCTACCTCCCCGCCACTGTTCCCAGAGATGTGATATTGAGGCTGCACTTCTACCACACCAAAGAGAAACTAATGCAAGTGTACCGCCAGAGAGACAACATCCCACCGCAATATGCGCAGCTGCAGATATTCGCTGATCTCTCCCAATACACTCTCCAGAAGCGCAGAAACCTTAATACTATTACCAAGGCTCTTAGGAACCACAAGCTGTCCTACAAATGGGGATTCCCTACTAAGCTTATTGTCACCAAGGATGGAAAAGACTACACCATGGATTCCATGGCCAAAAGTCTGGCACTACTGGATTCCTGGGGCATCATCCCTGAGAAGGAAACCCCGCCTTCCGCCCCATAAAGCAACAACACCCAAGACACGGGCTGGCGCACTGTTAATCCTAAGAACGCCCGCACCCACAAGTAACATGGGTTGGTTACACACAGATCATACTCCCCGCTGTGGGGAGACTCATATGCCCATAGATCGGCTCTCCTAGTTGTTGGTCAGAGGGACCACCTTTCCCCCACCGAAATATAAGCGGCCTTGTGCCGCACCCAATCCTTCTTACCCAGGTTGGGCTATTCGCCCTGGTTATGTTTTGCCTGTGTTTACCAGGTCACTTACCCCCTTTCTCTTACAGTCAAGAACTTTGTCACATCTACCAAGTGTTCCAGTACCCCACGCTGACTACCACCAGGAATACCGCCGCAAGAAGTACAAGAACCCGGAAGCCACCAACAGTAAGTCCCGCACTGTATACCCGCTGCACTCACCACTCACTAGACAGCCACAATGGTCGTTAAAATTCTAACTGTCAACACCAAGGGTCTCAACCACCCGGCCAAACGGAGATCACTGTGGAGGGAGGCTATTCAAAACAAATGCGACATAGTGTGTGCACAAGAAACTCACTTTGACGACAGGTCACCACCTAAATGCTCCCATCCTAAATTCCCGCACATGTTTTTTGCGAACACCTCTTCTAAGAAACGAGGTGTCCTGATCGCCATTAAAGACACAGTGGCTTTTAAACTCCACAAAGTCATTTTAGATCAACAAGGGCGCTACATTATTCTAACATGTGATATCAACAACATCACCTACACGGTGGTTAATATCTATGCCCCCAACGCCAGACAGATACGTTTTTTCCACAGAGTAATGAGGAAGCTTCAGGAGGAAAGGAAAGGAAGACTGATCATCTGTGGAGACTTTAACATTACCCCTGACCCAATGATGGACCTGTCCTCTACTCCGAAACGAGCACCTCCATCATTAAAAGCAACTTTGAGATCTTACGAACTTCATGATGTCTGGAGATGCATTAATGCTACTGAAAAGGACTTTTCCTTTTTTTCTAATGTGCACAAGTCCTATAGCAGGATTGACCTATTTTTAGTTGACAGGTCAACACTTTTTCCAATGTAAATCGGCTACTATTAATACCATTACGTGGTCAGACCACGCATCGGTATGTTTGGTGATAGAGGATCACTCCAGACAGGGTCCTCCCTTGGTCTGGAGGGTCAATCCTTCTTTGCTTCAAGACAAAAGTATTAGAGATTCTATAGAGAGCAGTATGACGGAATTCTTCTCGATTAATGCACAATCAGTTTCCAGTCCTAGCATAACTTGGAATGCCCATAAGGCTTTCATTAGAGGTTTGTTAATCCAACAGGGGGCAAGACTCAGGAGGAGAAGGCAACAGCGGGTCGATAGCTTGATGCACCAAATAGAAACCCTAGAACAACAAAACAAAAAATCCACCTCCCGCACTCTAATAGAGAAGATTTCCCTTGTGCGAAATGACTTGAGACGACTGTTTATGGACGACTTTATCAAAGCTAATAGAAGACTTAAACTAGCTTATTACACTAGTGGCAACAGAGCGGGTAAGCTCTTAGCCAATAAACTCAAAGACCATAGACACAAAACCCAAATACCGTTTATTATCCACCCTACTACGCATGACAGGAAGTTTCACCCACAACAAATAGCAGACGCTTTTAGTGCTTATTATAGCACATTATATAACATCAAAGAGGACCACACGACTACCCAACCCACGAAGGACTCTATACAAGGGTTCCTGAAATTCATAGACTTACCTACACTAACCGCAGAGCAACTAGAATCTCTGAATACCCCAATACTGGTAGAGGAAATTAAACGGATCATCCAATCACTCCCCCCCAACAAATCACCCGGACCTGATGGGTTCACGGGTGAGTACTATAGAACATTTCAAGATATCTTAGCGCCACACTTGGCGAATGTGTTCGAAGCTGCTGTTGCCTCCGCCTCCTTCCCCCCAGAGATGCTTCAGGCCATGATCGTAGCTATACCCAAGCCGGGCAGGGAACCTGACGCACCTCAAAATTTTCGTCCTATATCATTGCTGAATAATGATGTTAAAATTTATGCAAAACTGATCGCATCCAGATTGATGGACATAATGCCTTCCCTCATCAATGTGGATCAGTCAGGATTTACAAAAGGCAGGCAAACGGCGGATGCCACCAGGAGACTGGTGAATGTTATACACATGTGCGGGGTCAGCCGAGCGCCTTCTCTGCTCCTAGCATTAGGCGCAGAGAAGGCGTTCGACAGGATTCATTGGGATTTCTTGTCCACAGTGTTGAAAAAATTTGGCTTCGTGGGTTCTGTCTTTAACGCAATAATGGCACTTTATTCCTGTCCGTCAGCGCAAGTATACATCTCAGGGGTCCTGTCCACTCCATTCGGTATCTCGAACGGAACCAGACAGGGGTGCCCCCTCTCTCCGTTAATCTTCAATCTACTAATAGAACCACTAGCTGCCTACATTCGTTCACATCACGGCATATCAGGTATCAAAATAGGAGGTAAGGAACATGTCATTAGTCTATTTGCGGACGACATCATTCTGATGCTCTCCAACCCAACCACCTCTCTTCCCCAAGTTTATGATGCCCTGCTCCTTTTCAGTAGTGTATCATACTATAAAGTCAACGAAACCAAATCCTACATCCTAAACTTAGGAACCCCCGATGAAGAGTGTAGTAAACTCAAACAGATGTTCCCGTTTACATGGAAGCCAGAGGGTATTAAATACCTGGGCATCACTCTTACTCCCACAACTGACGGTCTTATAACTGCAAACTACACACCGTGCTTGTCTGCCTTACCGCACAAACTTAAAAAAATAGCTCTCACAGAACTGTCATGGCTGGGCAGACTCGCTGCATTCAAAATGCAGATCCTTCCACAAATATTGTACCTATTTAGAACGTTGCCCATACCACTACCTAATTCATACTTCCGCTCTCTCCAATCCGTAATAAACACTTACCTGTGGGCTGGGAAGAGAGCTCATTGTGCTTTCAGCAAATTAATCAAGCATAAACTAGCAGGTGGAATAGGTCATGTACTTATACAGGATTACTATTTCGCGTCAATCCTAACACAACTACAACACTGGTTTAGAAAAGACTATACCAACCTTTGGACAGACATGGAAAGTACTCAGGTACCTAAAGGTAGTCTTAAAAACTTTCTCATGACTGCCCACATCACCAAGTCACTCCACAAGAAGCTTTCGCCGCCAATACTGGCCTCAGTGAGAGCATGGACCCACCTCTGCGGAGTGCGGGAATGGGGCGGCAAAACCACGCCGCTAGACCTCCCGCTCTCCGCACTAGAAAACATTATACCAGACCTCAATCTCGCAAGCTGGGAGACCAAGGGTATTCACAACGTCAAAGACATATTAGAAGACAGAACGATTAAAAAATTTGCCCAACTTAAACAAGATTTCCAACTCCCCCATACAGAGACTTTTAAATATTTACAAATAGCTCATCTCGTCACCACACAACCCCTCCCCACCTTAGACTTACCAACCAAGTTGGTTAGTTTCTACCAGACCCCTACAGATAAGGACAAGGGCATATCACTAATATACCATAGCCTACAAGAAAAGAAACTGTGCACCAAGTCACCTACGATGATAGCATGGGAAAAGGATCTAGAAAAAGACTTCCCAATCACTCAGTGGGAAAAATCCATTAGATTAACCCACGCCTCCACTAAGAGCACTAACTTAGGGGAAATGCAACAGAAAATACTCCTGAGATGGTACCTGACTCCCCATAGACTATCTAAGATTTTCCCTGGCACCTCCTCGTCCTGCTGGAGGGGCTGCGGAAAGACCGGTACACTGATTCATATTCTGTGGACCTGCTCCCACTTGCATAAAATATGGCAATGGGTGGAGGACCTAATGTCGACCATAATTAAAAGTCCACAAAGACTATCTCCAGAAATGGCACTACTATCCATGGAGCTAAGTTCCATCCCAACACAATATAGGACTGTTGTCTCCCACATTCTGATGGCCACCAGATTGTCTATTTTAAAGGTACTGGAAATCCACTAACGTCCCAACTCCCACAGAAATTATCCAAACCATCAATACTAATAGCTCCTTTGAAATTATGCATGCTTCCACCCTGGGGAAATACACTATCACACAGGAATTATGGGCTCCTTGGAACGATTGGTATGATAAATGAAGAATGAGGATATAGCGTCTCCTGAAACCAGCTACCCTAAGCATTCAAAATCTTGACTGTAAGGTTGTTTTGCTGTTTTTACGGTTCTACTACCCTATCCCTACCTCTTACCCCCCTCCCTTTACCCCCTCCCCCACCCCCCCCCCCCTACCCGCTCTTTCCATGACCTATACCCTTCACCATTCCATCCACAGCTCTCTTAGAGTGCAAACTCGATAGTTTGACTTGAAGCACCCTATCAAACCTAATGCCTAAAACTGGTAACTGTTACAATATAGGACATAGTTTGCTACCTCTTGATGTGATAGCCGGGGCGCTCTCTCCCCGCGGCGGGTGGGCCCTTTCACCTCTGGGCACAGTGTGTTCCCTTTAGGGGTGCCCGGGGGGGGGGGGGGGTCTCGCTTGGTTGCGGGTGGAGACGCCATGTACGGCGGACCATCTCTCAGCTTCAGAATTTGGTCATCCAACTTTAAACGCATAAATAAGAAGGTATAGTCACTTGTTTCTGGTTTTCTCTGTATTGTTAATGCACTGCGCTGCATTTTTTTTTTTTTTTTGTTAATGCACTGCGCTGCATTTTTTTTTGTTTTTTTTTTATGGCTTTATTGCCCCTCTACATCTGTATGCACTTTTGAAAATTCAATAAATTTTTTATTTTTAAAAAAAAAAAGATTGTGTCACTTTTATTCCATTACAAGGAATGTAAACATCCCTTGTAAGGGAAAAAAAAAGCATGACAGGACCTCTTAAATATGAGATCTGGGGTCAAAAAGACCTCAGATCTCATATTTACACATAAAAATGACAAAAAAAAAATAAAATAAATGTTGCTTTAAGAGCTATGGGCGGAAGTGACGTTTTGACGTTGCTGCTGCCCTGCAATGGTATGGAGATGTGCGGGGGCCATCTTCCCCTCACTCGTCTCCATACCAAGCCAGGAAGAGGACCCGATCGCCTCCGCTGCTACCGGCTCCGATAAGTGGCGGAGGACACCGTAGAGCGGTGGGAGGGGGGGCCCTCTCCCGCCATAGATAAAAGTGATCTTGCAGTGAATCCGCCGCAGAGACCACTTTTATCTGAAACCGGACCGCTCACTGAAGAAGATGATACCAGGGTTATGGCAGCTAGCTGCTGCCATAACAGCAATATCCTTCCTCAAATTGTCAACGTATATTGGCGTGAGCCGGTCCGGAAGTGGTTAAATAACGCTTGTTTAAAGGGATGCTAAACACACACTGTTTAATTTACATTGTCCCTTCCATTTTTGTATATGGATGATGGCACTGTAATTATTTTAATAAAAAAAATATATAAGTACCTTTTTCCTAATAGATATACAGATGTCACATGACCCAGATCTTTCCCAGCGTATCTACAGGAAACATAAGCAGGAGGAGCTTCTAATCCTCTGCTGCTGGTCACATGTTCAAAATAAAAAAATAAAACAGCCGTTGGATTGTAGAGTAAAAATAAATAAATAAATATCAATAAACTTTTAAATTGGCATACAAATATATATTTGAATAACATTTTTATTATTTTGTGGAAATAACATGGTGTGGGTAGATTTCTGCCAGTTACAGGCTGTGTCACACCCCTCCAGCCTATGTCTTAGAATAAGGTGGAGGAGAAGCCACCATTAACCTACACCTGATATCCTGTCGCCAATGTGTTTAGCTTTTTAGTGGGCATGGAGGTGGAGGGAGGGAGTGGGCTGTTATTTACTGCTGTGTATACGCCCACATGTGTGACTCCATAGTCACATGGGCTGCTCAGATATGATAGGTGGAAGTGCTCAGCATAGAAACTCAATTAAAACTGAGCATATGCAGAGTTGCTACCACAGCTGCAAAATCCCTAGCTAAATCGGGGACATGAACAGAAGGTGGCAATAGAGAGCAGCAGAATCAACCAGGTTTTCTGCAGAATACAGAAAACAAATCTCATAGTGACCAAGTGAGTATGAACAACATGTAATACACCATTTATCGATAGTTTTAATGATGTAGGTTTAGTGACACTTTAACCACTTAAGGACCGCCTCCTGCACATTTATGTCGGCAGAATGGCGCGGCTGTGGCTCGCGACCCGGTCCTGAACTCCGTGACCGTGGCCGCGGGACCCGTGGACCCGATCGCCGCCGGTGTCCCGCGATCTGGTCACAGAGTTGAAGAACGGGGAGAGGTAAGTGTAAACAAACCTCTCCCCGCGCTTCCTAGTGAGGCTGTCACTGATTGTCTGTTCCCTGTCATAGGGAAAGACAATCAGTGATGTCACACACCAAGCTACACCCCCCTACAGTAAAAAAAACACATAGGTCACACTTAACCCCTACACTGCCCCCTAGTGGTTAACCCCTTCACTTCCAGTGTCATTTACACAGGAATCAGTGCATTTAAATAGCACTGATTGCTGTATAAATGACAATGATCCCAAAAATGTGTCAAAAATGTCCGATGTGTCCGCCATAATGTCGCAGTCACAATAAAAATCGCCATTACTAGTAAAAAAAAAAAAATATTAATAAAAATGCTATAAAACCATCCCCTATTTTGTAAACGCTATAACTTCTGTGCAAACCAATCAATAATCGCTTATTGCGATATGTAGAAGAATACGTATCGGCTTAAACTGAGGGAAAAAATTTTTTTAATATCTTTTTTTCACAATTGTCGCTCTATTTTTGTTTATAGCACAAAAAATAAAAACCACAGAGGTGATCAAATACCACCAAAAGAAATCTCTATTTGTGGGAAAAAAAGGACGCCAATTTTGTTTGTGAGCCACGTCGCACAACCGCGCAATTGTCAGTTAAAGCGATGCAGTGCCGAATCGCAAAAAGGGGCCTGGTCCTTTGGCTGCAAATTGGTCCGGGGCTTAAGTGGTTAAGTAAAAATTGTAACTGATAAATTTTATCTTCTGTAATGTGCAGTTATTGAAGGACTGATCAAGGGAAAAGACCCAGCAAATCATATATTGCATTCTGTGGAAGAAATTTTCCTCTTTATTAATGGAGCCATATTTAGGTATTTATGTCAGTGAGTAAAATGATAATTGTGGGTTAAATGATAGTATAACATTGAGGCAGATATACATACATACTTGGATCAAACATAAAATACAATTTCAATTTATTTAAAATCCACCTGTAAATAGGAAATGTAAAGGCTGTTATGACTTGCTCTATAAAACTAAGTTATCATTTATAGAGGTATAGTAAAAAATAATTACTGGCGATAAAATAACTAACTTGTAACAAGCTAGGAATTTGATAAAGAACAGAATAGATAACACTCCTGAAGGCTGCAACATGTGAAGTTAATGTAGGGAGATAAATGCCTATTAAGTTGACTGATACCACATTATCAATGTTTCTACAAAATTCTAATAACTAATGCGGCGTACACACGCTCGGACTTTCCGGCGAGATTGTCTGCCGGACCTAGTCCAGTGGACAAACCGCCGGACTTTCCAGCGGAGGTCCACCGGACTTTCCGAGCGCGTGGACTTGCCCACACACGCCCGGACTTTTCCGGCGGACAATACGCGGGAAAAAGTCCGCGGGACTTTTGAAATGAACGGACTTGCCGACACACGATCGGAAAGTCCGTTCCTTTAGAACGTGACTGCAGGTAGACGGGACTAGCGAAGGCAGTGAATGCCGCGCTAGCCCCGTCACCTGGCATGGATTTAAAGGGAATCCCTACGCCGAAAAAACGGCGTGGGGGTCCCCCCAAATCCATCTCAGACCCTTATCCGAGCACGCAGCCTGGCAGGTCAGGAAAGGGGGTGGGGACGAGCGAGTGCCCCCCCTCCTGAGCCGCACCAGACCGCGTGCCCTCAACATGGGGGGTGCCTTGGGGAAAGGGGGGCCGTGCGCCCCCCCCACCCCAAAGCACCTTGTCCCCATGTTGATGAGGACAAGGGCCTCTTCCAGACAACCCTGGCCATTGGTTGTCGGGGACTGTAGGTGGGGGGCTTATCGGAATCCGGGAGCCCCCTTTAATAAGGGGCCCCCAGATCCCGGCCCCCCACCCTATGTGAATGAGTATGGGGTACGATGTACCCCTACCCATTCGCCTAAGGTGTAATAGTGTAAATAAAAAAACACACATTTTTTTAAAATATTTTATTGCACAGCTCCGGGGGTCTTCTTCCGTCTTGGGGGGTCTTCTCGCCGGACTCCTCCGCTCTCTTCTGCTCTTTTACCTAGCTCTTTCACGAGCGGAGGAGCCCGGCTTTCTTCTTCGTCGCCGCCGCCGTCGTCTGGGGGTCTCGTTCCGCCTTCGGGGGTCTTCAGGGGTCTTCCAGGGTCTCTTCTGTTCTTGCCGCTGTCGCCGCCTTCTGCGCCGTTTTCTTCTTCTTCTTCCGATGTTGACTCGTCGCTCTCTCTGGCCGGAAGACCCCCGAAGGCGGAACAAGACCCCCAGATGACGACGGCGGCAACGAAGAAGAAAGCCGGGCTCCTCCGCTCGTCCGAGTCCGGCGAGAAGACCCTCCAAGTCGTACCCCATACTCATTCACATAGGGTGGGGGGCCGGGATCTGGGGGCTCCCTTATTAAAGGGGGCTCCCGGATTCCGATAAGCCCCCCGCCCGCAGACCCCGACAACCAATGGCCAGGGTTGTCGGGAAGAGGCCCTTGTCCTCATCAACATGGGGACAAGGTGCTTTGGGGTGGGGGGGCAGCACGGCACCCCTTTCCCCAGGGCACCCCCCATGTTGAGGGCACGCGGCCTGGTACGGCCCAGGAGGGGGGGGCTCTCGCTCGTCCCCACCCCTTTCCTGGCCGGCCGGGCTGCGTGCTCGGATAAGGGTCTGAGATGGATTTGGGGGGGACCCCCACGCCGTTTTTCCGGCGTAGGGATTCCCCTTTAAATCCATACCAGGTGACGGGGCTAGCGCGGCGGCAGTCACTGCCTTCGCTAGTCCCGTATACCTGCAGTCACGCTCTAAATGAACGGACTTTCCTCCGTGTGCGAGGCAAGTCCGTTCATTTCAAAAGTCCTGTGGACTAGCACACAGACCGCGGGATTGTCCGCCGGACTGCCGAGTCCAGCGGACAATTTTAAGCCTGAACTTAAAACTTAGTCCGCCGGACTTTTGGGAGGAAAAAGGGAAAGTCTGCTCGTGTGTACGTGGCCTAAGTATGCTGGCATCCGGGGTAAAGCTGTCCACATAGACCATCCTCCACACCACCATCAACGTCACCACCCTTCCACGATGCGCTCCACAAGCGATTCAAGCCTCACTTTGTACTGCATGGTAGTCTTCCCGGTCATGATTGCAGACTGACAGCGGTGATGTGGACATCTTTCCCCCGGATGCCTGCATACTTAGATGTGCGTCTTTTAATCATCAACCATGTGAGTTGCAAAATGTTGTACCTTCATTAAATACAACTAGTACTTGGCTGTTATTTTTTTTGGCTTAAAAGAGAAGTTCAGGATTTATTAAAAACAAATATTTATACTCACTTAGGTGTATGCAGCATCGATCCTATGGTTGGGACCTTTCCTGAGCCTGGATTGGCTCCAGTAACTTTAGCCTGCTGACGGCTGAAAACGGGTCATTCATAGGAGAAGTATGGCCAATTTAGCTTTGGCAAAGCTTCTCCTTTAATGAATAAGCGCGCGATTTCATAGTATATTCCATTTTAAAGGCATCACATATCTTTACAAAGTGGATTTTATAAGGCTTGTATTAGCAGAACTAAACAAGCAACTAAAGAATAAATTCCTCTAACTTTTCATCAAAACGATAATAATGTTAGAAAAATTTCTGTTGGCACACAGTATCCTGCTGTGACCATGAACCTTGCTACGCAAACAAAGTCTCTCTTCAAAATAAAACTCAGACATCGAATAGCCAGCTACAGGATCCAAGTCTTGTGATGCAAAATCAAAACAGGAAACAAAACTATTACCAGTAACACAAGTGCACAACTCAAGCTTTGCTGCAATTTCCTTGAATCTCAAATACATTTTTATAAAATAAAAAAACACAACTAAATCCCTCTGATGATACAATTTCCCATGTGATTGACACACTGGTCTTTTTGAGTCTTGTAGTCCTTCCTAAAGTGGCACTGCAGCAAAATGAGTTTGTTTTTCTTTTTTTAGTTTTGTATGGCATGGAGAACCTCTGCCAGGGTTTAATTGATGTTTGTGCCCCCAACAGGGACATTTCCCCTTCTACACAATGGCAGGTGTCTTCAGAGCTGAAATAAAGTACATTCTACTGTCAACATTTGCCAACACTAAAGGAAGGGGCAATCTCTGCTGAAAGGCTAATGCCGCGTACACGCGATCGGAATTCCGACCAGAAAAAGACCGATGAGAGCTTTTCATCGGAAAATGCGCCTGTGTGTAGGCTCGGAATCGGAATTTTGCTGGCCGAATTTCCGACAGCAAAAAATTGAGAGCATGTTCTAAATTTTTCAGACGGAAAAAGTTTCTATCGGAAATTCCGATCATCTGTAGCAATTCTGATGTGCAAAATTCCTACGCATGCTCGGCTCTTTGTAGTGTTGTACGTCACCGTGTTCTTGTCGGTCGGAATTTGGTGTGACCGTGTGTAGGTAAGACAGTTTGAGCGGAATTCCGTCAGAATTCCGACAGGAAAACCATCAGAGCTTTTTCCGACGAGAATTCTGATCGCGTGTATGCGGCAAAAGTAAGTTAAGTATACGAGTAAAATAAAAAGTAAACATACTTATTCACGGAATAGGTGGCACTTGTAGTTCTCACATTCCTTTGTGTGAACACCTTGTACCATACGTGTACTGCAAAAGCATGGAAGTCATGCTGATCCAATGTCTTTAAATCCTTCTGAGGCTCTGACCTGAGACAAGTATGGGATCAGATGTTCTGACTTCACTCTGATATTCTAAAGCCCCATACACACGCGCGGATTATCCGAGGACCAGGTCCGTCGGATCATGTCCGTCGTACTTTGTCTGATGTTGGTTTTGCATACACACGGTCGGACAAAGTTGTCGATCATTCTGAACGTGGTGACGTTTGTTGCCTACGACGGGACTACGTAGAGGCTAGTAGCCAATAGCTTTGGTCTTGTAATGTGATCTGAGCATGCGTGGCACTTTGTCCGTCGGAATTCGCTACACACGATCGGATTTGGTGTGATCGGACTTTGTTGTCAAAAAATCTATCCAGCAGGAGATAGGACTTTGTCCGTCAGACAATCCGATGGAAACTGTCCGTTGGTGCCTACACACGGTCAGAATTTCCGACAACATTGTCTGATAGGACAGAATCCATCGGAAAATCCGACCGTGTGTATGGGGCTTAATATGCACATCAGTCAAGGTCAGTGACTCAAAGAACTGAAACCAGAGACAGCCTGGCAAGGAGGTCAGTGATGGTAGACCCATATTTATCTCAGTACAGGTTCTGTGAAGTTGGGGGGGGGGGGGGGGGTCTAATGTTGCTTGGGTGAATATTTTGGTACTGAGTGTGATATTTTGTTGTGGGTGGTTCACTGTTGCTTCAGGGAATCTATTGTTGTTGGGGTGGAATCCATTGTTGCTGGGGGAGTCTATTGTTGTGTGGGGATCTATTGCTGGGATTCTATTGTTGCTGGCTGCAGGGGATCTATTTTACTGCTTCTCTTTTTAACATGTTCCATACAAATGATTTAGCACCACAAAATGATACTTGGTTCTGTATTCTCTAAAAGGGGCAGTACTGGTAGGTGGGTGGAATCAAGGGACGGTGGTCAGAGGTGGGTAGGGGGCGAGACAAGGGGTGACTCAGATGGGGGGGGGGGGGGTTCCTGCACCTATTCTCAGAGAAAAAAAAGCCCTGACAGCAATTAATACAATTTCAGCATATAAATTAGAAAAGGTATGACAATATTTTTATACGCAAATCTCCAAATAATCTAAAGCTAAAAAAACGTAAGTTAAAAAAGTTACCGTATATACTCGAGTAGAAGCCGAGTTTTTCAGCAAATTTTTTCTCAAAATTCAATCCGCCTACAGCCAGCTTTAGGTAATATGCCTGTTTATTCTACAAATTGTCTACAGCATGAGAGCTCATGTTTACTATTGTTGTATACTTGATCCACTCAACACGCGTTCTGGTTGGGTAACAAAGTGCAGATGACAGGGTGTGTGAGGACCCATGTGGTACATTCAAATGTAAGCAGCCCTTTTCATTTGAGTGAGCTTCCAACCAACTACAAGGATCCTAAAATCACAGCTGCACATTTTTGACGATGCAACACACCACAATGCACAGCACTGCATCACCGTGTGTTGTGGTACACCACAACAGAGGTGCATTAGTGCATTATAGCTGCTCCACTTTAGTGCATTTGGGTGCCATTTGGTCTGTACATGCATTGCTGCAACCTGAATTTTACATGCCATTAACCACTTCAGCCCCGGACCAATTTGCAGCTAAAGGACCAGGCCCCTTTTTGCAATTCGGCACTGCGTCGCTTTAACTAACAATTGTGCGGTCGTGCGACGTGGCTCCAAAACAAAATTGGCGTCCTTTTTTTCCCACAAATAGAGCTTTCTTTTGGTGGTATTTGATCGCCCCTGCGGTTTTTATTTTTTGCGCTATAAACAAAAATAGAGCGACAATTTTGAAAAAAATGCAATATTTTTTACTTTTTGCTATAATAAATATCCCCCAAAAATATATAAAAAAACATTTTTTTTCCTCAGTTTAGGCCGATACGTATTCTTCTACATATTTTTGGTAAAAAAAATCGCAATTAGCGATTATTGATTAGTTTGCGCAAAAGTTATAGCGTTTACAAAATAGGGGATAGTTTTATAGCATTTTTATTAATATTTTTTTTTTTTATTAGTAATGGCGGCGATCAGCGATTTTTATTGTGACTGCGACATTTTGGCGGACACATCGGACATTTTTGACACATTTTTGGGACATTTGTCATTTATACAGCAATCACTGCTATTTAAATAGCACTGATTCCTATGTAAATGACAGTTGTAGTTAGGGGGTTAACCACTAGGGGGCGGGGAGGAGTCAGTGTGACGTGTTGTGTTTTTTTTTACAGTAGGGGGGCGTGGCTGTATGTCTGACGTCATTGATCGGCGTTCCCGATGACAGGGAACCGCCGATCACTGACAGTCAGTGTAGGAAGCGCGGGGAGAGGTTTGTTTACATAGACCTCTCCCCGTTCTTCAGCTCCGTAACCCGATCGCGGGATACCAGCGGCGATCGGGTCCGCTGGTCCCGCGGCCGGGGTCACGGAGCTCCCGACCGGGTCGCGAGCGCGCCGCTATCGGCGCGCGCGCGACCACGGGCAGGCACATGCACGATCACGTACCGGTACGTGATTCTGCCTGCCCGTGCCATTCTGCTGACGTATATATGCAGTGGCCGGTCGGGAAGCGGTTAATAAAACCCAGGCTGCAGCATGGAACCTGCTGTGTTCCCCAGAGTTCTCTTTTAATGCTCCAAAACTCCATGATTGGAGGAAAGACCGGTCATGTGACTTTGACAGATCACATGACTGGGCTCTACTCTTCCCATGTTATTTTTTTTTTACTTTCATTAAAGTGGTTGTAAAACCTCAAGATTTTTTTTACCTTCATGCATTCTATACATGAAGGTAAAAAAACATCTGTGTGCAGCAGCCCCCCCATTATTTACCTGAGCCCCAACTCGATCCAGCAATGTGCCCAAGAGCAGCAGATCTCCGGGGTCTCTGCCTCTTCATTGGCTAAGACAGCAGCAAGAGCAAACTCCCGCTACTGTCAATCACAGCCAGTAAGCCAATAAAGAGAGAGTGCGGTGGCAGGGCCAAGCCGCACTCTGTGTCTGAATGGACAGACAGAGCAGTAGCTCGGGAGCGAGCCTGCTCTGACACCCCAATAGCAAGCTGCTTTCTATGGGGGCACTCTTAAGGAAGGATGGGCCAGGAGCACCGGCGAGGGACCCAAGAAGAGGGCGATTAGGGCTGCTTTGTGTAAAACCAGTCTTTAATATCACTTTAATTGAATGAATGGTGATTTGCTTTCAGTCATAACGCAAGAAGGTTGTACTACATATCTGTTAAGCATGCTGCTTTGCTATATCAATGTGCAGTGTAATTTTTTTTTTTTTAAAGCAGCAGAATTAATGCCGTAAAGTCATACCAATGCTTCATAAATAGTGCCTAATGGTACTGTGCCGCACAAGAACATGCATGTTTTGATACAAAATCAATTTTTGTACCTAGATCTAAGGAAAAAAAACCTTTGAATGTTGATAGTGAAACACAGCCAGGACATTCAGTCCAGTGGTGCTAAGATACTCTGTAATTATCTTTTGATATGAAGTATTATAAATATATTAGGTCATCTTAACCACTTGCCGACCGCCCCATGTAGATATACGTCGGCAGAATGGCACGTACAGGCAGAACCACGTACCTGTACGTGCCATTCTTTAGGCGGTTGGGGGGTCCGATCGGACCCCCCTCCGCCGGCGGGGACGGTCGGCATCGCTTCAGGAGCGATCCGGGACGAGGGGACGGCCAGTGGTTTCTGGCCACCCCCTCGCGATCGCTCCTGGCGAATGAAAAGCTTCCCCTTCCTGTCTATTGTATAGACAGGAAGGCGGAAGTGATGTCACGCTCGGTGCGCCGGTCTATGTGACCGGAGACGCCGAGCGGCGAACATGTTAAGGTTAGTGCACAACACTACACTGACACCAGTACAGTTAGGCACACAAAACACCCCCCTGTCACCCCCTGATCACCCCCCAGATCACCCCCTCCCCCCCCAGTCACAGTGTCACTAATTGCAGTGATCATTTATTTACTGATCACTGCATTTAGTGTCAGTGTGACTGTAATAACTGTCAGGGCAGTTAGTTTTAGGTCCTAGGTAGCCCCCTACCCCCCCCTAATAAAGGTTTAACCCCCTGATTGCCCCTAGTTAACCCCTTCACCCCCTTTTGCCAGTGTCACTAAGCGATCGTTTTTCTGATCGCTGCATTGTGTCGCTAGGTAACCATTTTTTTTTTATTTTAACCGCCATGTTTTATATAGGTTCATAAATAGTTTTATAGGTCAGGTACCCCCATATTACAACCTAAATAAAGGTTTTAACCCCCTGATTGCCCCTAGAGTTAACCCTTTCACCAGTAATCACCGTATAACTGTCACTGGTGACGCTGGTTAGCCAGTTAGTTATTTCGTTATTTAGGTTCCCCGTCAGGTTTTTATATAGCGTCAGGTACCCCCATATATTACCTAATAAAGGTTTAACCCCCTGATTGCCCCTAGTTAACCCTTTCACCCCCTTTTGCCAGTGTCACTAAGCGATCGTTTTTCTGATCGCTGCATTAGTGTCGCTAGGTAACCAGTTTTTTTTTAGGTTAACCGCCATGTTTATATAGGTTCATAAATAGGTTTATAGGTCAGGTACCCCCATATTACAACCTAAATAAAGGTTTTAACCCCCTGATTGCCCCTAGAGTTAACCCTTTCACCAGTGATCACTGTATAACTGTCACTGGTGACGCTGGTTAGCCAGTTAGTTATTTCGTTATTTAGGTTCCCCGTCAGGTTTTTATATAGCGTCAGGTACCCCCATATATTACCTAATAAAGGTTTAACCCCCTGATTGCCCCTAGTTAACCCTTTCACCCCCTTTTGCCAGTGTCACTAAGCGATCGTTTTTCTGATCCCTGCATTAGTGTCGCTAGGTAACCAGTTTTTTTTTGTATTACTGTTACGGGTGACGCTGGTTAGTTAGCTTGTTTTTTATACTGTCAGGGCACCCGCCATTTATTACCCAATAACGGTTTAACCCCCTGATCGCCCGGCGGGTGATATCAATTAGGTTTTAGGGTCAAATAAGGTCTGCGTCGCCCCAGGTTAGTGCCAGTACCGCAAACACCCACGCGCAAAGCATACACCTCCCTTAGTGGTATAGTATCTGAACAGATCAATATCTGATCTGATCAGATCTATACTAGCGTCCCAGCAGTTTAGGGTTCCAAAAAAACGCAGCGTTAGCGGCATCAGCCCAGATACCTGCTAGCACCTGCGTTTTCCCCCTCCGCCCAGCCCAGCCCACCCAAGTGCAGTATCGATCGATCACTGTCACTTACAAAACACTAAGCACACATAACTGCAGTGTTCGCAGAGTCAGGCCTGATCCCTGCGATCGCTAACATTTTTTTTGTGGTAGCGTTTTGATTCAGTCGCTAACAGTCAGGAGCTTTTTTACCTGTGAATCTCAAAAAAATAAAAAAAACAAAAATAGTTGTCGTTTTATTGTTCTCTCTCTCTCTCTATTGTTGCTCTTTTTTTACTCCATTCTATTCTGCAATGTTTTATTATGTTTTATCATGTTTTATCATGCTTGCTTTTCAGGTATGTAATTTTGTTTACTGTGTTTTAGTGTTAAGCATTTTTTTGTTTTCAGGTGCGCCATTCAGTTGCAGCGCGGATTTATTTATCTTGACAGCAACAGCGTTTGCTCCCACGATACATAAAGCCGCGACTCCAACGCTGTAGGAGGTGATTTCACCACCACAGTTAAAAAAAAGAGCATATATGCCGAAGCATGGGGGCAGCAGGGGGCGGGGAGGAGCGATTGGCTCCTAATGCCACGTACATACGGTCGAAATTCCGACCGTGTGTACACGGCATAACTTTTGCGGGAGGATGCCCCCATGCATCGGCATATATAAATGGTGCATGTATGCCCATCATTAGAAGTGGGTGGATGAAGGGAGGTATTCTAATGGTGGGCATACCCACCAATCAATCTCTTTTTTTTCGTTCAGCCAAGAGGCTGCATGAAAAAAAAAAAGATTACAATATATGTCCAGTATGTTGCTGGACTTTGAATGGTTATACCAGAATGATGCCTGCAGGTTTAGGTATCATCTTGGTATCATTCTTTTCAGCCAGTGATCGGCTTTCATGTAAAAGCAATTCTAGCGGGTAATTAGCCTCTAGACTGCTTTTACAAGCAGTAGGAGGGAATGTCCCCCCTCCCGGATATAAACCGCGCCATTGGGAAATTGGGAAAGCATTTTATCACACCAATCTTGGTGTGGTCAGATGCTTTGAGGGCAGAGGAAAGATCTAGGGTCTAATAGACCCCAATTTTTTCAAAAAAAGAGTACCTGTCACTGCCTATTGCTATCATAGGGGATATTTACATTCCCTGAGATAACAATAAAAATCATAACAAAGAAAAAAAATGGAAGGAACAGTTTAAAAATAGAATAAAAAAGCTAAATAAATAAAAAAAAAACTAAAAAAAAAAAAAAAAAAAGCACCCCTGCCCCCCCTTCTCTTGCGCAAAGGCGTACACAAGCGTTGGTCTGGCGTCATATGTAAACAGCAATTGCAGCATGCATGTGAGGTATCACCGCGAAGGTCAGATCGAGGGCAGTAATTTTAGCAGTAGACCTCCTCCGTGAATCTAATGTGGTATCATGTAAAGGCTTTTAAAGGCTTTTAAAAATGTATGTAGTTTGTCGCCACTGCGTGTTTGTGCGCAATTTTAAAGCATGTCGTGTTTGGTATCCATGTACTCGGCCTAAGATCATATTTTTTATTTCATCAAAAATTTGAGCAATATAGTGTGTTTTAGTGCATTAAAATAAAAAAAAGTGTATTTTTTCCACAAAAAATGCGTTTGAAAAATCGCTGCGCAAATACTGTGTGGAAAAAAAAAATGCAACACCCACCATTTTAATCTGTAGGGCCTTTGCTTTAACAATATATATAGTGTTTGGGGGTTCAACGTAATTTTCTTGCAAAAAAAAAATATGTTTTCATGTAAACAAAAAGTGTCAGAAAGGGCTTTGTCTACAAGTGGTTAGAAGAGTGGGTGACGTGTGACATAGGCTTCTAAATGTTGTGCATAAAATGCCAGGACAGTTCAAACCCCCCCCAAATGACCCCATTTTGGAAAGTAGACACCCCAAGCTATTTGCTGAGAGCAATGTTGAGCCCATTAAATATTTTTTTTTTTTGTCCCAAGAGATTGAATAATGAAAAAAAAAAAAATATATATATTTTTTTTACAAAAAGTTGTCACTAAATGATATATTGCTCAAACATGTCATGGGCATATGTGGAAATACACCCCAAAATACATTCTGTTGCTTCTCCTGAGTACGGGGATACCACATGTGTGGGACTTTTTGGGAGCCTAGCTGCGTACGGAACCCCAAAAACCAAGCACCGCCTTCAGGCTTTCTAAGGGAGTAATTTTTTTATTTCACTTCTCACTGCCAATCACAGTTTCGGAGGCCATGGAATGCCCAGATGGCATAAAACCCCCCAAAATGACCCCATTTTGGAAAGTAGACACCCCAAGCTATTTGCTGAGAGGTATTGTGAGTATTTTGCAGATGTCGCTTTTTGTCACAAAGTTTTGAAAATTGAAAAAAGAAAAAAAAAAAATTTTTTTTTTACTTTACTTTCTTCATTTTCAAAAACAAATGAGAGCTGTAAAATACTCACCATGCCTCTCAACAAATAGCTTGGGGTGTCTACTTTCCAAAATGGGGTCATTTGGGGGGGTTTTGTGCTATTTTGGCATTTTATGGCCTTCGAAACTGTGATAGGTAGTGAGGAGTGAAATCAAAAATTTGCACCCTTAGAAATCCTGAAGGCGGTGCTTGGGTTTCGGGGCCCCGTACGCGGCTAGGCTCCCAAAAAGTCCCACACATGTGGTATCCCCATACTCAGGAGAAGCAGCAAAATGTATTTTGGGGTGCAATTCCACATATAACTATGGCATGTGTGAGCAATATATCATTTAGTGACAACTTTTTGAAGAAAAAAAAAATTATTTTTTATTTTTGTCTTTATTCAATCACTTGGGACTAAAAAAAAAAATATTCAATGGGCTCAACATGCCTCT
This sequence comes from Lithobates sylvaticus, assembly GCA_028564925.1. Taxonomy (NCBI): domain Eukaryota; kingdom Metazoa; phylum Chordata; class Amphibia; order Anura; family Ranidae; genus Lithobates; species Lithobates sylvaticus. The sequence goes on from CM053026.1 coordinate 544,025,012, forward strand.
CAGCAAATAGCTTGGGGTGTCTACTTTCCAAAATGGGGTCATTTGGGGGGGTTTTGTACTTCTCTGCCATTTTAGCACCTCAAGAAATGAAATAGGCAGTCATAAATTAAAAGCGGTGTAAATTCCAGAAAATGTACTCTAGTTTGTAGACGCTATAACTTTTGCGCAAACCAATAAATATACGCTTATTGGCATTTTTTTTACTAAAGACATGTGGCTGAATACATTTTGGCCCAAATGTTTGACTAAAATTGAGTTTATTAGATTTTTTTTATAACAAAAAGTAGAAAATCTCTTTTTTTTTCAAAATTTTCGCTCTTTTTTTTTTTTTTCGTTTATATCGCAAAAAATAAAAATCACAGAGGCAATCAAATACCATCAAAAGAAAGCTCTATTTGTGGGAAGAAAAGGACGCAAATTTCGTTTCGTTACAAAATTGCATGACCGCACAATTACCAGTTAAAGTAGTGCAGTGCGAAATTGAAAAAAGACCTCTGGTCCTTAAGCTGACAATTGGTCCGGGGCTGAAGTGGTTAATACAGCCCATGTCCATAAATCAAAACCTTTGAACACAAGGACTTTAACATGCCAGGTTGTTCAACATGGGTAATGAAAGGGCAAGGTTAATACAGAACGCAGGTAGGTGCCTAGGCAAGTGCCTAAAAATGGAGCAGTTTGCAATCCCATGAATAGCACAGCGGTTCACCGTCTCACAGCGCCTGCAATCCTTACGTTTTTAGTTCCATTATTGTTATTGCCATTACCGCTGAATATGATAAGGTATTCAACACCTTAACCACTCTTATGCCGCGTACACACGATCGGAATTTCCGACAACAAATGTTCGATGTGAGCTTGTTGTTGGAAATTCCAACCGTGTGTAGGCTCCATCGGACATTTTCTGTCGGAATTTCCGACAACAAAAATTTGAGAGCTGGATCTCAAATTTTCCGACAGCAAAATCCGTTGTCGGAAATTCCGATCATGTGTACACAATTCCGACGCACAAAATTCCATGCATGCTCAGAATCAAGCAGAAGAGCCGCACTGGCTATTGAACTTCCTTTTTCTAGTCCCGTCGTACGTGTTGTACGTCAGCGCGTTATTGCTGATCGGAATTTCCGAAAACATTTGTGCGACCGTGTGTATGCAAGACAAATTTCAGCCAACATCTGTCGGAAATAAATCCATGGTTTGGTTGTCGGAAATTCCGATCGTCTGTAGGCGGCATAACTTTAATGAACTCATATGTATACTGATAGTGAAATCTTCAGTGTTCCCTATACAGCTAAAGACTATTTTTACAATATAATGGGATAGTACAGTTACAATACAGTTCAATACAAAGGGATTAGGAGGGTCCTGTTCATGGAGCTAACAATCTAAAAGGGAGGAGGAGATGGTACAAAAGGTAACAGCTGTGGCGGATGAGCTTATGGAGGTGCTCAACGTACACTTTTTAGGTGGAGGCAGGTAGACTTCTCTGAATAAATTAGTTTTTAGTGATTACCTAAAGGCAGACATGGTAGGAGATAACATGAGCGATTGAAGTAAAGGGTTCCAGAGGATGAGAGTGGTTGATTTGGGTGATATGTCAAGAAGAGGTTGGTAATGTAGCTGTAGGCAGTGCTGTGGATGGCTTTATATGTTGTACTTAATGTTTTGTATTTATATACATTGGCCTAGTGAAAGTCAGTTGAGGGGTTGGCAGAGTGCCAAAAGGAGGGTGGGTGGCACAATTATTGGGACCAATTCCCCTGTGCAGCTCTACCTGAAACAACTGAAATCCGTCAGGGAGGGAAGAGGAGGAGAAGGCGATGCACTGTAGCGAGAGCTACTCAGGGGGACTGGTTCCAATAATTGTGCCACCCACCCACTTCCTGGCACTCTGATCACCCTCCTTCACTTTACAACCTCTAATTCCCACAAGTAGAGGAGACAGTGGGAGCGAACCTGATTCGGTCAGCCCTCTATTTATGTCTATATGCCTGTATCCTTGTGTGTATGTACTTGAGCATGCAGGCGTATAGACGTAAATTATGGTACATAAAGATAAAAATTCAGTTGTTTTATTTACTTCTCTGTTCTGAGCGCTGGTTTACTGATCTTTAGGGCTCTTTCACACGGGGCGGATCCATAATGTTCCCCCCCCCGTGAAGATCCGCTGCTCAGCGGGGATCGCACAGCTGTTCCCCGCTGAGCCGGCTAATGACAGAGCGGTCCCTGCACACTGTGCAGGGACTGCCCTGTCAGTTCTCCGCTCTCCTCTATGGAGGATCGGATGAACACGGACCGTCTGTCCGTGTTCATCCGATCCGCTCTGCAGATGGATGAAAAAATAGGGTTTTCCTCCGTCTGCAGAATCGGACAATTGCGGAGGCGGACAATAGCAGGTGTGAGCGGATGCTCATCCGCTCACACCCGCTATCCCATAGACATGCATGTATGTCTGTTTTTCATCCAAAAACGGATGGATGAAAAACGGACATACGGTCCGCATGTGTGAAAGGGGCCTTACTCAGCAGAGTACATTGTGTTATAGACAGCAATGCATCTGATTAGAGATCAGTAAAAAATAAGGTGTTTTTTTTTAATTCCCATTTGCAAGAGGCCTAAAACGAAAATGCTTGTTTTTGGACAGTAGGTGTTTGCACTGTTTTAGTTCACAGTGTGTGTACGGTACACATTGGAGTTGATTTAACAAAAATGGAGAGTGCAAAATCTGGTGCAGCTCTGTACAGAAAACAATTAGCTTCCAGGTTTTATTGTCAAAGCCTAATTGAACAAGCTCAAGGTAGAAGTTGATTGGCTACCATGCACAGCTTCACCATATTTTGCACTCTGCAGTTTTATTAAATCAACCCCATTATATTGTTGCTGTGTTGCACATTGTCATTATATGAGCAGTATATTGTCTTTATTTTTTTTCTCATTAACATATTGTTCGCTAGTTTATTTAGCAATGCACTTATGTTTTCTTTCAAAGTGGTATCCATACTGATATGCCACCCAGTAAATTAGTGATACGTAAGGAGCTCAAGGGGGCGAGCTGAGGAGTAGAGGGATAGATCTAGGTGTTGCTGGCGTAGAGGTGGTATTGGAAGTCATGGGAGGTTATCAACTGGCCCACCTGAATGTGCGATTCCTGTGCGATTTGGTGTGGGGTGATTTTCAGCACATTAATTTGAATGGGCTGAAATTGCACTAGCTGCATACACTGCTTAATTTAGTGGGCTGCCAGATTGCAAATTGTTACTAAACATATGAAAAGTCTCGTACGACAGAATACAACTTCGGGAACTGATGTAATGTGTTATATTGTATTGTAATGTTTTCTTTAGTTTCCAAGAATGCGTGGTCTTGGTCTTCAGATATTTTTCGTACTAATACTATACTGATTAAACAAAAATTGCACGATCTGGTATGGTATGAGAAAAAAAATGTTTGTCCCTTTGGATAATTTTAAGATAAACTGTTGTGATCGGCTCTCAAAAGATGTGTACTAACAATCAGATTATCGTATGATCGCACCAAAAGCGATATTTATTTTCAGATTTTCTGATCAGGTATACTAGGCTTTAGGTTACCCTTACATTGACAAACCAATATAGTAGCTTGTGGACCCCATTTATCTCCATAATGACTTAAAGGTCCATCACGGCATTCATACAACTATAATTTTGGCCCACTGGAATAAGGACCTGCCCCGTCATCTGCCACATCTTGCATCGTGATCATGATGACCACAGACCCCAATTAACTGCCAGCTAAGTTGGCAGAGGTATGTGAAGGACCTTCGTTTTAATGGATATAAAAGAACAGCCTAAAGTCATGCCTAATGCGGCGTACACACGGTCGGAATTTCCGATGGAAACAGTCCGATGGGAGCTCTTCATCGGATTTTCCGACCGTGTGTATGCCCATCGGTCTTTTTCTGTCGGAATTTCCGACGGACTTTGAATTGAGAACCTGTTCTCAATTTTTCCGACGGAAAACCTTTCTATCGGATTTTCCGATCATGTGTATGCAATTTCGACACGCAAAATTCCGACGCATGCTCGGAAACAATTCGACGCATGCTCGGAAGCATTGAACTTCCCTTTTATAGTGCTGTCGAACGTGTTTTATGCCGCTGTGTTACAGACCGTCGGAATTTGGTGTGACCGTGTGTAGGCAAGACAGTTTGAGCGAAATTCCGTCGGAATTCCGACGGGAAAACCATCAGAACTTTTTCCGATGAGAATTCTGACCATGTGTACGCGGCATAAGTGTCAAAGAGATCAGGTACATGACATATCAATTGTTTCTCAGCTTGACGATATACAGTATTCACTTTAGATGCGCTGGGGCTACAGTGGGCAGCTATTCCAGCACAGTCCCAAGGCAAAACAAGGCAAAATCCTTTGTCTGCTTTTGTGCCCGGTTCACACCACTGTGCTGATGTGGTGTGCGGGCAGTGTGCACTGAAAAAAGTACTACATAGCATCCTTTTTTTCAACGCAGCGAAGTGTGTGAGGCAATCCTCTGCCTCGCACAGCATAGTGGCCAATTAAACTTTATGAAATGTCTGTGTGACATTTCAGTAGAGTTTGTTAAAAAAAAAAAAAAATGGGCAGGAGCCATCAGCCTACCCTTTGGCAAGTCCACTGATCAGCATCTGCTATGATCCTTGACCAACACTGATGGTGGAATATACAAGGTACATAGGATCTTTGACCAATTTTGAGTCTTCATCATAGAAAACTGAAGGAAAGGCTGCACAGAAGGGATGTATTCCAACAACTATATCTGTGCACAAATAGTTTCTTGCAATGCCTGAGGTGCTTCTTATCAATTTCTAGCATGTCAGAATAGTTACGAGCAATGCTGAAAACCTGAAATGTCACTTTTTTTGTTACATTTTTTTAAAAGTAGCCTTAGGCTAGCCAAGAGCAGATCACATTTTAGAGACATTAAAAAGTAATATCATAATAAGTAAACTAATTATAAAAATTTATATTTTGAAGTTTTTTTTTTTATTTATAAGGCAATTAATGGTTTTCTCCAGTAATTTTTGGACTGACCTTGTAGCAGTTGTCTTTTAGACCTCAACTGCCATGTACTTCAAATGATTTCTCCTACTGATAGCTGTGGGTACTCTTCCAACTTCAAACCCATTTTGACTGATGTCATCTATTTCTATTGCTATTTGGTTGTTTTTGTATGTAAAATGTTGTGATGGTCATTTGGTTTGTCATATTTTTTTATTACCTTTGAAAAGTCTCTTTTGAGTCCAAGCATAATTGTCACTAGTCAAATAAATGCTTATTGCTTATAGATCAACTTATTAAACATTTATACTTATCGCCTTAGCAATTAATTCAACTACCACAACTTGTAAAGTATAGAATGCTTTAGGACTCCTACAGTATTCCATGATTCTACCTTTCCTCTTGGTGATGATGTTGACCAATGGCACACTGGGTCGATCAGAAAACACTTCAGAATGATTGACCATGGCATCTTTCACAGTGTCGAAGTCGTTGAGGATGACAATGAGGCGCGTGCCAATAAACAAGCCGTAGATCCTGCCATAAGTTTTTGCCATATTAGTGAGTACGATGTGTGGATATAGGAAAGCCCCTCTTCTGGTGGCCCCAGAAGGTACTCTGCTGAGTCTACTGCTGTCCATGCCATACTGCAGTAGCTGGAGAAGCCACCCAGGCATCAGCATAAAGGAAAAGTTCCCCATGAAGGGCAGAGGAGTGGGGCCAGGTGGTGTGTTCCTGGTGATAATCTGGAAATAGGCCCATAGAGAACTCATCAGCCAGTATAGCCCTAAGAACAGGAAGGTGTAGAAAAGCAACACAGGCCAGGTCACATTGTAACTGAGTGGCAGCCAGGTGGATATGTATTCCTTCCAGAACATGGTGTCTCTTAGTGCATCCATGCTCACGCTGCAGTCACCCGTGTGCAGGCTTCTGGGGATGTCACATATGTACTCACACTTATACTGCCGCCTTTGGTGTTGTCATATTAAAAGAAGAAGCCCAGCATCCCTGTAGGCGTGCACGCTTCATACTACTTCTGCTGGTCTCTGTGTGCTACAGACTTCAGCTCTCCTCACTGCACATCACTTATTGGCTTTGCAGTCATTTCACATATGGGTGTCACATAAGGCCTAACCTTATTACTTCTGATATTGTGTATTAAAAACTGAATTGTAGTATAAAAAATAAATGGAAAATTTTGTATGCTGCTCTTTTACGGAGCGTACAAGTACAGCATACTTACACATTATGGCAGGTTACCTCTCTGTTTACCTTCCTCCAAAGCTGACAGTTCAGAGCTGTCACTTGCCATTCTGTCTGCCACCACTGCCCTTGTCTCTTCTGCTTCTTCTTCACAGCCTTTCTTTTTGGCCATTGGGCAGCCACTAAAGTAGCGAAATTCCATTGTCCCAACACTGCGCTCAATTCCATGGCAGCTTTATGTAATGACTGCATTTATACTAACCGCTAACACATACCTCCCAACTTCCTGAAATGATAAAGAGGGGCATTTAGAGGTGGGGCATTCATTTTAAAATGGGTTTGGATTTACAATAGGCATATCATTAACCTAAATACGTAATACTTTAAGCATATACTATATAAGAGAGCTGTAGTTAGGGGGCAAAAGAAATACAAAAGTAGTACATTCTCCACCACCCTTGCTCAATAGTATCCCCTGCTTGGTACTACACCCCCCCCCCCTCACTCAGTAGTACCCCACCTGCTCAGTAGTACATCCCCCCCCCCATGCTCATTAGTCCCCTGCCTTCTCAGTAGTACAGCCCCTGCTCAGTAGTGCCCCCGATCAGTAGTACACCCCCCCCCATGCTCAGTAGTACCCCACCCGCTCAGTAGTCCCCCTCCCGCTCAGTAGTACATTCCCCACTGCCCCTGTTCAGCAGTATCCGCCGCTCAGTAGTACATTCCCCCCACTGCTCAGTGTAGTACCTGCTCAGTAGTACGTTCCCCACCGCCCCTGTCCAGTAGTACGTGCTGCTCAGTAGTACATTCCTCCCCCCTATGCTCAGTGTACTACCCCACCTGCTCGGTAGTACATTCCTTATATCCTATTGCCCCAGCTCATTAGTAAACCCCCCCATGCTCAGTGTATTACCCCACCCACTCATTAGGAAATTTAACCCCCCCGGTTAGTAGTACCCCAACTGGTCAGTGCTACATTCCACCTCTCAGTAGTAATATCCCTCCCGCTGATTACCCGCTGCTCAATTTCCCACTTAGTCGTTGTTCAGGAGGTCCCTTCCAATTATATCACTTCCATACTGTACACCACAGATCCCCCACTCCAGTCCCCTCTCACCTTCCTGCTGTACCACTCCCATACTGTACACCAGGGGTGCCCAACCTTTTAACGAGCGAGGGCCACTTAAGCGACTTAGTAACCAGTCGTGGGCCACAATGAGCGGAGTGGGCAGATGACAGGTCCGTGGACACTCCGCATATGCAGAGCGGACACGGACACAGCCCACTCTCTTCTCTGGGCCCTCCGATCTGCCCAGATGGAAGGGGACAGATCCCCTTCAGTTTTTTTCTTTTAGCGGATCGGATTGAAGGTATGCAGGTTTAAACGGACACAAGTCTGTTTACATTTGCTGCTTCATAGAGGTGAATGGAGGGCCTGATTGGGTCGGACCGATCATGTGAAAGGGGCCTAAGGCTGCTTTCACACTGATGTGCTATGGTCTAACCAGAGCAGTGCACCTCTGGCTTTCCTGTGGGTTAGCTGCACTTTGCCATAGAATTCTATTATATCCTGCAGGTGTTGTGCACTTTCTGAAAGCGCACCAAATCCGTAGGTAATAACAGAGGTCTATGGCTCAGTGTAGTTTGAAAGCAGCCCGGTAACCACTGCAGAACAGATATGCCCATACATACACTGTGATTATAGTATTAAACATACCTTTAATAACAGTCTTCAATTCGGGTATCGCCAGCTGTTGCTGTTCCAGGCAGAGTGCATTTGGCATCACTCTGCCTGTGACAGGAGGTGGCGCTATACAGGAAGCATCATCTTATGTGGCTCTGCAACGCAACTGCTTGCTTCCTCTACCGCCGGCTTCATTCACAACACTGATGTTCTGGGGTGCCGGGTCGGAAACCCGCGATCTGGGCTTGCCAACCAGCCATCCCAGAGCAGGAGGTCGCGGGCCACATCAGAGGGCTTCGCGGGCCACATGTGGCCCCCGGGCCACTAGTTGGGCACCCTTTCTGTACACCATGTGTGATATTTGCTGATCTGCTGCTCCAGTCCCCGCTCACCCTATCGATGTATCACTCCCATACTGTACACTATGTGTGATATGTGTTGATCCCCCGCTACAGTCCCCTCTCACCTTCCTGCTGTATCCCTCCCATACTGTACACCATGTGTGATATCTGCTGATCCCCCTCTCTGGTCCTCACTCACCTTCCTGCTGTATCACTCTAATGCTGTACACCATGTGTGATATGTGCTGATCCCCCCACCCTCCAGTCCCGCTCACCTTCCTGCTGTATCACTCCATACTGTACACCATTTGTGATATCTGCTGATCCCCAGCTTCAGTCCCCGCTCACCTTCGTTCGTGCTGTATCACATACTGTACACCATGTGTGATATCTGCTGTTTCCCCATTGCAGTCCCCTCTCACCTTCTTGCTGATCCCCCGTTGCAGTCCCCTTTCACCTTCTTGCTAATCCCCATCTCTGGTCCTCACTCACCTTCCTGCTGTATCACCCTAATGCTGTACACCATGTGTGATATCTGCTGATTCCCCGCTCCAGTCCCTGCTCACCTTCCTGCTGTATCACTCCCATACTGTACACACCATGTGTGATATCTGCTGATCCCCCGCTCAGGTCCCTGCTCACCTTCCTGCTGTATCACTCCCATACTGTACACTATGTGTGATATCTGCTGATCCCCCGCTCAGGTCCCTGCTCACCTTCCTGCTGTATCACTCCCATACTGTACACTATGTGTGATATCTGCTGATCCCCCGCTCAGGTCCCTGCTCACCTTCCTGCTGTATCACTCCCATACTGTACACACCATGTGTGATATCTGCTGATCCCCCGCTCAGGTCCCTGCTCACCTTCCTGCTGTATCACTCCCATACTGTACACACCATGTGTGATATCTGCTGATCCCCCGCTCAGGTCCCTGCTCACCTTCCTGCTGTATCACTCCCATACTGTACACACCATGTGTGATATCTGCTGATCCCCCGCTCAGGTCCCCGCTCACCTTCCTGCTGTATCACTCCCATACTGTACACACCATGTGTGATATCTGCTGATCCCCCGCTCAGGTCCCTGCTCACCTTCCTGCTGTATCACTCCCATACTGTACACCATTTGTGATATCTGCTGATCCCCCGCTCCGGTCCCCTTCTTGCTGCTCCACACTGAACACCACAGCCTGGACATGAACACAAAGAACAACTACTCTGAATTAGGAGTGCTATCATAGGCCTTGCATACACTTGTGTAGTTGTGGTGCGGTTCTCCAGTAGTTAGGGAGTTAAAACAGGCGGTGAGGAGACCATACAATGCCTCTTTACTGCCTGTCTATCACTGTCAGAAAAGCAATCCTAAAGCCTATTGCAGCTTTGAAAAGCTTTAAAGCACCATGAAAGCGACATGGGATATCATTTCTGAAGTAAAGCAAAGCAGACTCAACAGTGTACAGGACTGTAAGGCAACCATTTTTTTTAGCGAGAGGTGCTTTGATTGGCACTCAGAGTGCTTTACAAAAATGTGTCAAATGCCAAGTGTAAATGAGGCCTTAAAGATACATATTTGCATAGAATCTTCTTTTTAAACCAGAGTCTGGTATCCCGGCCTAGGGTGTGTGTGCACATCTAAAGGGAAGCAGGGGGTGCACTCTTTGTAATTCTGTGCTGTTGCCAAACAATGTGACGTATAATTCTAGAATGTGGTGGCTCTGTTGATTGGCTGCTAACAAAACGTTCCACGCCTTTCCTGCCAGTGCCCACTTCCAGGCAAAGTTGACAGGAGGCCAAACTGAGAGGGACCATGGACTGTTTGTTAGTCTGTGGGTCTTTATTACTGTGTCAGGAGAGCGCTCAGTGGGCTCTCCTTCCACGTCAGTAAACAGTACAGTATCTGACCTCTCTTTCTGTCCACACAATGGAGGGCAGGGACTAGAACGTGGAAGGAAAACCTGCCTTCTTTGTAAATGGTCTGTAATGCAGGGACCAAAGGCTTAAAGGGAACCTGTCAATATTATAGGCACAGCATTTCTAAGGTATTTTTATTTTCAACTGTATGGCTGTGATCCTTAAACTTGCTTCACTACCTTGTTAAAGTACAGCTATAGGCAAAACAACGTCATTTCCGACCGCCATACCGAATAAAGACACCTGTCTAAGACAGGTATCTGCACCCACTTCCGGCATAAACTCCCGTGGGAGTTTACGCAAGTTCCTGTCCCGGCGCGCTGTCTGCTGGGACACACACGTGTCCCGGCAGACAGCGCTGAAGATTCTCATTGCGCCGCGCGACTCGCGCATGCGCAGTAGGGAATCGGGAAGTGAAGCCACTTCCTGATTCCCTCACCGAGAATGGCGCCGGCTACAGCAGAGAGCCGAGCGAGCGATCGGCCTCTGCTGCCGACACCGCTGGAACCAGGGACAGGTAAGTGTCCATTTTTTAAAAGTCAGCAGCTGCAGTATTTGTAGCTGCTGGCTTTTAAATTTTTTTTTTTTCAGTACAGTCCCGCTTTAATGCATTCCCTGCATTAAGGTAAAAAAAGTCCCAGTAATTGTATTGCCCACAACCCCCCTTACTTACTATAAGAAGGAAAAATGAATGCGCCTGAAAAACGCCTCCCCTGCAGCCAGTGGCATCAGCAGGGGGGGGGGGGGCTGACCATGGCTGAAGCCCCGAGTGGGTCCCCAAAAAGCCCAGAGTCTCGAGTGGGCAAGGTTCTATTAATAGCCCCGAGCGCCGCCATGCGGGGACCGATCTGATGCCGAGTGCGGCCGAGTCACATAGCAGGTTCCGCCTTCTGGAGCCTGCAGCGCCTATGATGGATGTCTCACTGGTCCAATGGTGGGACCGCGGGACATTTGACATCCATTATAGGCGCTGCAGGCTCCAGAAGGTGGGAATTACAATGCGGCCGCCGCACCACTATGAGATCCCCGCTCGGCTCTCCTCTCAGTCCTCTGAGTCCTCTGCCTGCCTGCTGTGATGATGGGCATCGCACACCACGGCTAAGCTGCTACTGCAGGACACATGAAGTCTCCTAGGCAGGCAGGTCAGTGTGTCACTACAATTAGTATAGGTAGGTCAGTGCATGTATGTCAGGTAGGTCAGTGCATGTCAGGTAGGTCAGTGCGTGTCAGGTAGGTCAGTGCGTGTCAGGTAGGTCAGTGCGTGTTAGGTAGGTCAGTGCGTGTTAGGTAGGTCAGTGTGTGTCAGGTAGGTCAGTGTATGTATGTCAGTGTATGTATGTCAGTGGTCAGTGTATGTATGTCAGGTTGGTCAGTGTATGTATGTCAGGTAGGTCAGTGCGTGTCAGGTAGATCAGTGTGTGTCAGGTAGATTAGTGTATGTGTGTCAGGTAGGTCAGTGTATGTATATCAGGTAGGTCAGTGTATGTGTGTTAGGTAGGTCAGTGTATGTGTGTTAGGTAGGTCAGTGTATGTGTGTCAGGTAGGTCAGTGTATGTGTGTTGGGTAGGTCAGTGTATGTTTGTCAGGTAGGTCAGTGCGTATCAGGTAGGTCGGTGCGTGTCAGGTAGGTCAGTGCGTGTCAGGTAGGTCAGTGTATGTATGCCAGGTAGGTCAGTGCATGTCAGTGTATGTGTGTCAGGTAGGTCAGTGTATGTAGGTCAGTGCGTGACAGGTAGGTAGGTCAGTGTGTCAGGCAGCTGAGTTTAATGGTCAGCATTGATGGGCACCGGTAAGCCAGGCAGCAAGTAAGCTTACCCTCCGCCACACAACCACACCGCCCAGCCAAAAAACCTCGGGCCACTACTGAGTCCTTTTCACACTGGGGCAGTGCGTTTGCAGGATGTTAGAAAAACTCCTGCAAGCAGCATCTTTGGAGCTGTTTAGGAGTGGTGTATACACCACTCCTCCACCGCCCCTCTCCATTGAACCTGCAAAGCGCTTCGGCAGCGGCACTTTTCGGTTCAGTTAACACATTCTTCGGCCACTAGGGGGGGGTTAAAAGCACTCCGCTATCGGCCAAAAAGCACTGCTAAAACAAGGGTAAAGCGCCGCTAAAACTAGTGGCGCTTTACTGCAAACGTGGCCGCGCTGTGAGTGTGAAAGGGGTCTAAAACAAAAATGTAATATATTGCTTCTTAACAATAAATGCGGTGGCTGTATTTAATTTTTTTTTTATTTGTTTAGCTGGTGATTTGGACAAGTAACATGCTTCTTGTCCCAGGTTGGCTACACTCACTCCTCCACTCTATCTATGGAGATGCAATGTAACCACTTTTGAACAGCAGCATTTTAACCCTGTGAGAGATTTGTGTTAGGCTCCATTCACACCTAGAAGCAGTGGCGGCCTGTGCATTAAGGGTGCATGGGCCCTCTGATCTATATACGGGGAGGCCGGACGCATGGATTCCAATTGCAGGGGTGTGTGCCTAGGCGATTTAAATCGCGCGCGGAATCGCAACACACGTGTCGCCCAAAAGAAGCTCCTGATTTATCGCACAACAATCTCGGCAAAATCGCACCGCTACATGGCTGTAACTAGATGTCATAACTCCGGTATTTTCTTTTCCCTCAGGCACTTTCAGATAAAAGCAATCACTTTTAGAAGCAGCAGGAAGGGTGGTTCCAGGACTTACGTTACCGATCGCTGAGCCAGGGAAAGCATCCAGCACCGGCGGTGGATTGCCATAGAGATAAGCAATGGCAAGATGGGTCATCTCTATGCCCTTGGAATACCAGAGTGACGTCATGACATCGCTTCCAGTCCTCAGGCCATGTAAACATGTTTTTTTTTTTCTTAACCACTTCAGCCCCGGAAGAACTTACCCCCTTCCTGACCAGAGCACATTTTGCGATTCGGCACTGCGTCGATTTATCTGACAATTGCACGGTCGTGCGACGTGGCTCCTAAACAAAATTGACGTCTGTATTTTCCCACAAATAGAGCTTAGCTTTCGTTTGGTGGTATTTGATCAACCCTGCAGTTTTTATTTTTTGCGCTATAAACAAAAAAAGAGCGACAATTTTGAAAAAAAAAAAACGCATAATTTTTTACAGTTTGCTATAAATAACTATCCCCCAAAAATATATAAAAAAAAACGATTTTTTTCCTCAGTTTAGGCCGGTACATATTCTTCTACATATTTTTGTTAAAAAAAACAAAAAATACAATAAGCGTTTATTGATTGCTTTGCGCAAAAGTTATAGCGTTTACAAAATAGGGGATAGTTTTATGGCATTTTTATTAATAATTATTTTTTTACTAGTAATGGTGGCGATCAGGGATTTTTATCATGACTGCAACATTATGGCGAACACATCGGACATTTTTGACACATCTTTGGGACCATTGTCATTTATACAGCAATCAGTGCTATACAAATGCACTGATTCCTGTGTAAATGACACTGGCAGTGAAGAGGTTAACCACTAGGGGCAGTTTAGGGGTTAAGTGTGCCCTGGGGAGCGTGGCTATGTGTGACACATCACTCATCTCTGCTTATGATCACAGGGAGCAGAGACACTGTCACTAGGCAGAACAGGGAGATGCTTATTTACATTAGCATCCCCCGTTCTTCCTCTCTGAGACGATCGCAGCAATTGAGTCCGCTGGACCCGCGACCCAACTCATGGAGCTTGCCGCAGGCCGCCTCTTAAAGGGCAACGTACAGATCCGTTAGTTTGCCTGTACGAGCCCTTCTGCCGACGTATATCGGCGTGAGGCAGTCAGCAAGCGGTTAAAGCAAAAGATATATATATAGTTAGAGGAAAGACTTGTATTGTTATGGCAAGTGATCAAATTACCCTTTAAAAAAATAAAAGTGATCAAAAAAAAATTTTTTTAAGGAAAAGTGTAAAAATAAAAAGTGGAATAAAATAAATTAAACATATTTTTTTTTTAAAGTGCCCCCGTCCCAACGTGCAGTGGTGAACGCAAACATAGGTCACACCAACATATGTAAATGGTGTTCAAACCACACATGAGGTATTGCCACGAACCTCGGAGCGATAGCGATAATTCTAGCACTAGACCTCTGTAACCGTAAACTGGTAACCTGTAGAAGTGACGCCTATGGTGATTTTTAAGTACTGTAGTTTGGCGCCATTCCATGAGCATGCACAATTTTAAAGCATGACATGTTAGGTATATATTTACGGTTGTTTTTTTAAATTCCTTAAAGAGGAAGTAAACCCTCTGGGACCACTTTGACATACAGGTAAGCCTAGATTAAGGCTTACCTGTAGGTCCAATAAATATCTCCTAAACCTACGTGGTTTAGGAGATATTTAGAAAAGAAAAGGCACTGCTATCTACGGCGCGCAGGCGCACTGCGCATGCCAAGTTCACGGCGATATGCCGCTTTACTGCGCATGCACGGGAGTGACGTCATCGCCGCTCCAGCGAATGACAGCGCTGGAGCGGCGAGACCCTGAAGTCACTCTGGGTTTGATGGCGACGCAGAAGATCATGGATGAGGACCGCTTCGGGGGCTTCGTTCTCAGGTAAGTCATTCATAATGAGCTAGTATGCCTTTGCCTTGCAGGTTCCGTTTTTTTTTTTTTTTTTTAAATAGGCTTTACTTCCTCTTTAAAGTGTATTTTCTCCAACAAAAAAAACTGCTGTGCAAAAACCGCGTGACATAAAAAATAAAAAATTCTAATTTTCAAGCAAAAAATACAGATTTAAACTGTAAACTGTAAACAACAAATGTCAGAAAAAAGCCTGGTCAGCAAGTGCCTAAATCTACAAGCCAATACTTTTTTTCAATAGACTAAAATTAAATGTCATTTTGTGACACTTATAATAAATAAATAATAAATAATAAATAGAATAAAGTAAAAAAAAAAAGGAAAAAGTACACAATGTGATGCGTTGTAACAACAAGATTTAGCATGCAGGCTGGGGTGAATGAGCCCTAATGGTTTTCATGCATCTTTCTATGGGCTTTCCACAGAATACAGTGTATAGTGCAGAGAAATATGAAAGTAACACTGACGCTTCTCTCTCTGCTTGCCTCGTATTCTGCACATGCCCAGTGTTACCAAATAACACGCTGCGAAGGAGAATACCACAGGTAGAATTCATTCTGAAAGCATTTGAAGTGCCCAAAAGTGCCAGATATATTCATAGCATACTTATACACACGATCGGAAATTCGGCCCGCAAAAGACCGATGAGAGCTTTTGGTTGGAAATTCCGACCGTGTGTATGCTCCATCGGACTTTTGCTGGCTGAAATCCAGCCAGCAAAAGATTGAGAGCATGCTCTCAATTTTTCGGTCAGAAAAAGTTCTGATCGGAAATTCAGATCGTCTGTAGCAATTTCGATGCGCAAAATTCCTACACATGCTCGGAAACAATTAGACGCATGCTCAGAAGCATTGAACTTGATTTTTTCGGCTCGTCATAGTGTTGTACCTCACTGCGTTCTTGACGGTTGAAAGTTCAGCAAACTTTTTCTGACGGAAAATCTGCTCATGTGTATGCGGCATTAGAGTCAAAGTAATGCATGCTTTATCACCCTTCCAAAGGGCTCATTCAAAAATGCATGTCATGACACACAATAAAAACACGTTATTGCAAGGTATAGTAACCAGGGTGACAACCTGTCCTGTTTCTCTCTCCAGGCCAATAAGATTGTTCTTTACCCTGCTTTACCCTGAGAACTTTGTCATTGACATTTCTTGCAGGTGACTGACTATATAGTATAAATACAAGGTCAACATGCCTCCAGACTCTTCTTTCCTGTTGGTTCCTATCCCACTGAGCCAGCTAGTTAAAGTATAACCAAAGGCAATTTTTCTTTCTTTGTCTATAGACATAATGGTGACAGAGTAGAACCACTGCCAGGTTTGTATTGCTGTCTATGTGCCCATTTGGGAGATTCTCTCTCAGCAATCAGAAATGGCACCAGGAATAAAAGGAAGGGTACATTGAAAATGTTGCCAATAGAACAGGAATGGAGGGAAATTTTTTATAATGCGGACACATGTTCCTGTGATTTCCCTTACATTGGAATGGACACACGGAGCTGTGGCTCAGCTCGGGTGCCCCCATAGCAAGCTGCCTGCTATGGGGGCACTCGTCAGGAGGGAAAGGCCATGAGAGCCAAAGAGGGACCAGAGAAAAGTAGGTTCCAGGCTGCTCTCTGCAAATCCACTACACAGAGCAGGTAAGTATAACTTTTTTTTTTTTTTTTGTTAAAAATAACAAACAAGGACTTTACAATCAATTTAAGTCCAGTCATTACTTAAATTAGAGTTGTGATCTGCTTGCATAGCACTTCCAAAAGAGAGGAGTGAGGGAAACACTGCCTAACTCAAAAAGTGAAAATGATGAAATCAATCCAAAAAATAATACTATAATCAAAAGTGTACTGTGTACAGTGAATATCCCGAAAATATATGTGAAAGCAGCCAACACTCTAACAAACAAAGTCAAACAAGCAAATAACCACAATGTGTAGCGCTAACAAAAAATAGAGCCAATAGACTCATAAAGTGAAAGAAAGTCCGGTGCAATATAATATAGTGAAACAATGATAAAGTCCTTTGTTAAAGAAAATTGATCATATGGCATGGATCATCCTTGCACATGAGATGTATGTGGAGAAACTCTGCAAACACAGATTCTAATGTGTATAGACGAGTATATAAACCCTCCAATGGTTATGGAATGCATACGCTTACCAGCGATGTTGGACCCACCTACCATACGGCAGTGGGTCAGTAAGGCTTATGGTAACTCCTGTAGGTGGCGCCCAAGGGATGAAAGCTGGATTCTGGCAGCACTCCTCCAGGTCTGGGATGGACTCTCGGCTGGATATTCCGGAATCTTCCAAAACGACACACACGTGTGGGGCACGACACCAGGAACAAACCAGGAAGCAGGAAACGGAAAAAGGAAAAAGGAACTCCAATAGTGTGATTCCACCACTAATTTATTGGGTATGGGGTATAAATAATGGTACAAACAGGGGAATTCACCCAAGCAGTATAGAGCATATACTGATAAAATCAAAAATAAAACAGAGTAAAAGCAGTATAAGGGTCTCATATAAGTATAAGGCTTTGCTGATTTTGAGACCCTTATTGTCGTGCCACACACGTGTGTCGTTTTGGAAGATTCCGGAATATCCAGCCGAGAGTCCATCCCAGACCTGGAGGAGTGCTGCCAGAATCCAGCTTTCATCCCTTGGGCGCCACCTACAGGAGTTACCATAAGCCTTACTGACCCACTGCCGTATGCGTTCCATAACCATTGGAGGGTTTATATACTCGTCTATACACATTAGAATCTGTGTTTGCAGAGTTTCTCCACATACATCTCATGTGCAAGGATGATCCATGCCATATGATCAATTTTCTTTAACAAAGGACTTTATCATTGTTTCACTATATTATATTGCACCAGACTTTCTTACACTTTATGAGTCTATTGGCTCTATTTTTTGTTAGCGCTACACATTGTGGTTACTTCCAAAAGAGAGGTATCTCCTCCAGTCTCAGCCATGGCTGAATAGTGACACCACCAGAAACACATCCACAAAGATGCAATCAGTCCTGCAGGGACAATGCCAATAACACGGCCAGAGATACTAAATGACATCAGTTGTGTACTTATTTAAAAAGTGGCACATTTCTTAGTGAGAGCCCATCAGATGTTCGTACAGTTATCCAGGCAGCACACCAGGCAGGAAGCCAGAGACAGCAAGACTACTAGTATTTTCAGAGAGAGGTCAATAGAAACAGACCCATATTTATCAGTCAAGGTTTCATTGCAAGGAGCATAACAGTAACGTGTGTGAGTGCTACCACTAGAGGGCTCACCTTGAATATGAAATAGCACTTACTCTTTAGTAACCCTGACCCAGCACTCACTGAGCATGCATCAGTAAAAATGTCATTTTAAACAGAATTACATAAACTAAACCACAAAGTGCTACAAATATGATTCATTTTTTAATTATTAATCATTCATTATATATGTTTTGATGCTGGCTTCGAACATACATACATTCGTGGAATAACTTAAAGCTGTACAATTTAAAGTGCTTTAGCAAAATCTACTGTATGTCATCCCCTTAGGGTTAGAAAATGTAAAGGCAAAAAAAGTCCTCTTATTAGATACATTTTTAATATGCGGCTTCTTTCTCCTACATATCCTTCATGGATGGGTTAGTATTGGAACCCTTAGGCCCCATACACACTATTAGATTTTCTGCAGATTTTTGTCTTCAGATTTGCCAAAACCATATAATATGAGGTCAAATGAGGAGTTTCTATTTGTATGCAATCAGGCAGGCCCTTGCACTACATGGTTTTGGTAAATCTGAAGACAAAAATCTGCAGATAATCTAATAGTGTGTATGGGGCTTTTGAATCTGACACTCATGTATGTTTTGTAACATGCGTCTGTATACTTGATATATTTGCATTATAGATCATTTGTACTTCTGAAGAAGAGATAAAAAAACCTTGAGATGTGTCATATGTCATCCTCATCTTTCTTTGCATATTGCATTCCCATCTGTACATTAATTATGAGATGTTGTATTACATAATAGACAGACGCTTTTTTGAGTGGTATAAGGTGCAGAATCACGTCGGTTCGCCCAAATCCTCTTGGCGCCCTAGCGAGTTCCCCATACCCTAGCCTCCTGCCGGTGGTTCATACCATGGAATTTATAACCTCTGGACATTAAATCTGGTGCAGAGCCGACAACCTATGTAAGGGCTAATATCCAATGAGTCATTGTGCTTACAAGGACTTTACATTGTCTATAATCAGGAGCACCATTTCTTGACAGCTTTATGATCATGGCTTTTTTCTGAGGAGCCTGAGTGCTTAGTTGAAAAAAGGTATCGCCGGACCGGCCTGAGATCTGATAGTACACCAAACCCTAAATTCCTAAGTCCCAGTACCATTCAGAGAACAAGCAAACATCAGCGACACTAAATGAAAACTGTACTTTATCACAAGGGGCACTTTTTAAAGACCACAGATTTTCAAAGTATACAGCAGCATCACAAAAGCAGGGAATGGTCACACCATATTTGCAGAGGTCTAAACAGACCCATTTCAGTCAAGTTCCATGAGGAGTCACTATAAGATGCGGACCTGCATTGCTCAACCAATGGATAAACTCCTCTTATGTAACAGATCCCACCCAGCACACAGAGATCACAATTGAGAAATGTCATTGGTCTCCACCCAAAGTTGTCAAAACCATACAATAACAAAAGAATTGGGCACACTAAAAACATTTAATATGTTCATATATGACATTAACTGGATCAAACATATACGACACATGAGAATACTTACCGACAAGGTATTTATAAGCACCTAACAGACTTGTCACCCTAATTAAAAATGTAAAGCAATAAAGTCTTTATAAACATTAAGGGTCTTCTACATACTATGAGGTTATAGACCTAGCCATCACACATTATTCTGCAGATTTGCTTCAATTGCCAACCATATTAGGCAAATGAGGGTTCTATTGTTGCAATCAGCACCTCACCCATGTATTGATGAGCAAACTACAGATAATCCTAATCGTGTATGGCTTTGATCTGAACCAAGGGATCAAACTCCTCTATATGGGAGAACATGAGGTTCTCCACCCATGAACAGGTGGGTCACTAATTGAGGTACTTACGATGGGGTGATATACACGCATCCCTTTTTTAAACTGTGAATTAATGTAGCGCTGGCGTCCTACAGCACACCGCTAGTGTTATTCAAAGTTAATGTTCCTGAAACCACAGATGGGTTTTAGGGCCTAATTAAGCCAAATTATGGTCTCAGTATCAGTCTAAGCTGGAAATGCACTGAGTTCTCCTTGACTGCAGGTGACGCTGTCACCGACAGGCAAGTATGAGAACGCAGTTTGGCTGGGTGGTATTGATAACCTTCTATTTCACCTGAACCGGGTCAGTGGAGATGTCCAATCCTGCAGTGAGTTTCAGGGAGGTGGTATTTAAGGTGCAGAGAACACTGTTTCGGGGTTCCGGTCCAGACGATTACCTCTTGTCAGTTGGGACCTGGTCCTCCTGGACCAGCCCTCATTGGTCCCCCTGGCCTGGGGTGTGGATCCGCCATGCCATTTTAAGCCTATGGGCTGGATATCCCGAGCGAAGCGCGAATGAATGGGATATAAGAAGCCGTTGATCTCAGAGCGGCCAATCTCGGAGGCATCCAGAGGAGGACACTCAGGGGAGGCTCCGGGAGTAGCTCATGCAAGGAGCTGGTTAGTTGAACGGACTTAGTTTAGGTATCACCGACCGTCGGATACCTGGTACCGTGAGATACTCGTAAATTTGCCTAATGCCTCTTAATTCTAAGTCGTTGCAAGAAGAAACCTATTCATCCCACATGTCAAACGAAATTCCAGCAGGAAGCAATTTTTAAAAGCCTAACAACCTTTTCAAAAACATATAAAAAGGGTTCTATCCCGATTGTATATTGCTTGATTACTGGTTAATCTAAAAGACCCTATTTTGGCATTCACAATCCTGAACTTGGACCCTCCCTCTGAACCAAGCTTAAGAACTGTTCTTTAATAATAAAGGAAGTAGGCATTCCATTTCTTGCATACACGGAAACTAGACGAGACAGTAAGTAACGTAACCTACCCACACTCCTCGGCTGCTATTTTACTCTTTTTCACACACCATTTCACACTCCGTCACTTATTGAGCACTTCATGGGGCACACAACCATGCTTTCTGGCAAACCCCCCCAATGACCAAACAATTTTAGGGGCTACACCTAATGCATAAAGTTGGACCAATTGACCTATACAAAACAAACAAAAGACACATTTAAATTTTTACCCCAACAAAGCTATTTTGGTATCTAGACACATTTCAAAATATTATCAAAAAAATTTTAAAACCAATTAAAAAAATGTTTTTTTTAAATTTGTTAAAAAATTAATGAATTTTGTGTCCTACATATACCTATGAGGAGTGACCGCACTAGTGGAGTATGACTGATGTGCAGTGATGACGAGGGATTAAACTCGTATATGGGAATTTAGGTTGCCACCATGAACAGGTGCACTATTGGGACTTATAGTGGGGGCTTGTAGACGCATGCCTTTAGCTTGATTTGGCAGCGTGGCTATTGACAGGGCAACTATGGCATTTTCAAGATAATTGCACTCACATTGGGTGTAGGCTTAAAATGCCAAGGCCGTATCGTCTATGATTGCCTGTTCTCTTGACTGAGTTCTTCACCCATATGACTTGCTGTGTATTGTACATTTCTCTAACCGGCATGGAGTGTCATCCTGCTGTAGTGCGAGGGAAAAAAAAACGATCAGATTGTTTATCATGGTGATCGGTCAAGTACTCTTGTCAATGTTAAGGTCCTGGACCAGCCCTCATGGTCCGGCCTGGTGATCATCGCAATTTTCAAGCTCTGGGTGATACAGCGAAGGCACAGGCACGACAGGGATATGGGCTATCAAATGGTCCGTCCTCTCGGGAGGCCGCAACGGAGCTCCAGGGAGGCTCTTCAGAGCCATGCCAGCTGGATTTTCTGAAGGAGCTTGGAGGCTAGTTAGCCTTAACGAATTACCGCCGCTGCGACGTTGAACGATTGATCGCTCTAAATCCTAGTACCCATACAATTTTAATCATTTTGCCAAAAGAGCTTTCTTTGTGCAAGTGATCACCTCTGATTTTTCAATTTTCTTTACTAAACAATTTTGAAAAAAAGTTGTTTATGTTCAGTTTCAACGTTGTATAATCAGCTGTGGTTTCTCTGGGCATCTGATGGAGTTCTATCTGCAGTTCCAAAGTACCGATGTGCACTAACTGCTTGATGCACTGAAGGACGTACTTTGAAGCATGAACCAAAAGGAAGATGAAGGTCGGTCACATTGTTATTAGGCATCTAAGGTAACTTATGCATTCAAGACAGGTAAAGGTAAGGTGTATTATAAGCCAATAAAACCCACACTCTTCGGGCAGTGTAATTTTAACTCTCACAAAAAAATACCTTTAAGCCCCAAGTCATAACTTCAAACAGGCATAAAACAGGGTTACTTGCATTAAAACCACATTATATCAGACATTTATATTTTAGCTCGATCGTATTAAACATGCGCGGTCATACAACACTGTACCAAATGACATTTTTAAGTATTTTATCCCAAAAAGAGCTCTTTTATGCAAGATCAACACCCATCGATTTTTATTTTTAAAATTTTAAAAGACCGAATAAAAAAAAATAGTTTTTTTAAAATATGTTATAAAAATTTTAATGGTAATTTGTTTATATAATGAAATGACTAGGTGGCAGTGATCGGACGATATGCGTGGGGCCTTTTTTTGGAAGGAGTGTAGGCTGAATGGTTCACTGAAGGCCTTTTAGGTGGCATGATGGCAGCACTTGGGCATGATAGGTGATTGTGCATTGATAGGTGCACTTGGGCATTAAGTGCACTTGGCATTGAAGTGCATTATGCATTACAATTAAAATGCCATATAACTTTACGGACTATTATTACCTTAAAAAAGAAGGGAATCACGTTTTTTTTTCTATCATGTGTGCGGGAACAACAAAACGAACCGACTTTGCGGATCGTGGGAGGCTGCATGCGAAAAAGCTACAAGAGCCCTAAGAAGGGGAACACGGCCGATGAACCGTCTAGCAGCATGTTAGAATATAAATTCGGTGAACACCAAACATGGCCAGATGCGCATAAGGGGTATGGGTGACGTACTGATATGGCTCCATGATTAGATTCAGCTGGTTCAAACATTCAATAGCGGTATACTAAGATTAAATAACACCACCAAAGACATTGAATCATCTTGCAAGATTAAATGAAATTGCGCGTCATAAACACGACCCAAAATTTTACATTTTTCACAAAAGAGCCATACTCTTACTATTTAATCAACTATGGGATTTTTTTCTTAAACTTAATATAAAAAAGCTAATTTTGAAAAATAAATTTTTAAATTTTGTAGAAATGTATTACATAGATCTCTAACTGTGGCACTGAGGGCTCATACTGCTACACCACCGATGAGGTGAACCCGAGGGCATCGGGTCCACTTTGGCGGACGGTAGCGCCGATCCAGACAGCTTGCGGCAGGATACAGAGGAGGATACTTACCTGTTCCTAGGATTCCTCATTACTCCGGCACTTCTAGCAGGTAGCATCATGTGATATATGACCATGCCAAAATGTGCCACGTCCGCAGTATTATAAGTGGAGACTAACTAAGAAAGTGGACTTTATAGGCACAAAAGGTACATATACTTACAAAATATAAAAAAAAGGTATTTTAAATTAAGATATATATATATATATATATATATATATATATCGAATCGTGATAAATCAGCGATTACATATGCTCAAAGTATATTTAGTAAAGTAGTAAACAACATCAGACCTTCTTATCAGCAAGACAACACCCAAACAGTAAGATGTATTAATCTTGATAATATCATAAGTAGACACATATAAGAAGTATACAAAACTAGATATTCTATACTGATCACTGGCATAAATAGTGTATATAGAAAATAGAACTAGGTCCTGTAGATCTGGGGTGATGCTGATGCGGGGTCCGTTTTTTCTTGTCAAAGGATTTAGCTCGACATGTTCCACGCTTTTAAAGTTAGCGCTTCCTCAGGAGCGATTGATTCTATGGTAATACATATCACAATAAATTTTTACAAATTTAACAACATATAATAACTAGCACATTTTTACATAAGAAAAGAAAAGAGAGAAACAGTATTATTTTATTATAGTATGGAGTGTCTGGACTCATGCCCAAACAGAACCGTGAACACTGCGGGGAGGGGGGAGCGGCATGCGGAGAAAAAGGCACACAGCAGGCCCGATAAGCAATGGGGAACAAAGCTGAAGGATAGAAACCGTCTAGGCAGTATATGTAGGCAAATATATAAATATGTATACATGCAACACACAAATACATTATGGCACAGATGCCGCTATATAGTGGGGTTATTTGGTTGATCTATGTACTGTATATAATGCAATGTCTATATTTAAGCTGGTTTCTAAAACGAAAGTTCATATAGGGCTATACTAAGCATTAACATAGATAACACCAACAATAGAGGCATATGAAAATATTCTTGCAAGATTATATTAAATATAGTTATAAATGTCTTACCGTAAAATTACAGACCTATGATGTTACACCTTTGAGACAAAGAGGGCATGAGTCCAGACACTCCATACTATAATAAAATAATACTGTTTCTCTCTTTTCTTTTCATATGTAAAAATGTGCTAGTTATTATATGTTAAATTTGTAAAAACTTATTGTGATATGTATTACCATAGAATCAATCGCTCCTGAGGAAACGCTAACTTTAACCTCCCTAGCGGTAACCCCGAGCCTGGCTCGGGTCCAGCTTTTTGTGCTGGGAGCGGTAACCCCGAGCCAGACTCAGGCTTGCGTGCAGGATACAGGGGGGAAGTTACTTACCTTTTCCCTGGATCCTGCGATGTCTCCCCACTGTGTGAGCGAGCCGTCCGCTCGCTCGATTCACACAGTGCCGGTCTCCGTTCCCTGCGACGTTCCGACGCACGGGATCGGAGATCGGCGCCAAATTTAAAAAAGTTTAAAAACACATACAGTACTGTAATCTTACAGATTACAGTACTGTATACAAAAAATACACACCCCCTTTGTCCCTAGTGGTCTGCCAGTGCCCTGCATGTCATTTTATATAATAAAAAGATTTTTTTTCTGCCTGGAAACTGGAGATTGTCCATAGCAACCAAAAAGTGTCCCTTTATGTCAAAAGTGGTTTTAGACCAGCTAGAAAACACTGATAAAAAATTTAAATCACAATTTATCATCAAACAATAAATTTAATGACAGCGACTATTCTGCAACTGAGCAAATTTCAGTGTTTTTGATTTGATTACATTATTGAATCATTTTTATATATATTTTTATTATATTATAATTTATTATTTTGTGTTTCAAACTTTATCATACCCGGGATGTCTACTAGACTCTGGTTCGGACAGATTTAAGTGAGTTATTCATAAGAATTGCATGCCTACAATATAAAAACGCCAAATTTCCATGCAAAATAATTGTACCGCTTTCAGCACAAAATTCCAGACAGAATCATACCGCCAGGGAGGTTAAAAGTGCGGAACATGTCGAGCTAAATCCTTTGACAAGAAAAAACAGACCTCCGCATCAGCATCACCCCAGATCTACAGGACCTAGTTCTATTTTCTATATACACTATTTATGCCAGTGATCAGTATAGAATATCTGGTTTTGTATACTTCTTATATGTGTCTACTTATGATATTATCAAGATTAATACATCTTACTGTTTGGGTGTTGTCTTGCTGATAAGAAGGTCTGATGTTGTTTACTACTTTACTAAATATACTTTGAGCATATGTAATCGCTGATTTATCGCGATTCGATATATATATATATTTTTTTAATAAAATACCCTTTTTTTGATATTTTGTAGTATATGTACTTTTGTGCCTATAAAGTCCACTTTCTTTAGTTAGTCTCCACTTACAGGCATGTATAGGTGGCACGGATTGGCATGGATAGGTGGAACGGATGGGCATGGATGGGC
>CM053026.1:544051349-544087607 GCA_028564925.1 Lithobates sylvaticus
AGGACGTCAATTTTGTTTGGGAGCCATGTTGCACGACCGCGCAATTGTCAGTTAAAGCGACGCAGTGCCGAATCGCAAAAAAGGGGCCTGGTCCTTTGGCTGCAAATTGGTCCGGTCTGAAAGTGGTTAATCTGTACCTGATTATTCGTTATTTTTTATTCATTTTGTATTAATAAACCTTTATATACAATTTTTACATATCTGCCTGCATACTTGAATTTACTCTAATTTATATTGTACCGAGATAGTCCAATTGCCCCCGTTCTCTAAGGAGGTTGAGGACCAAGCTCCCGACCTCTTTTTTTCTTGCATTGACACCTGTGCATGAAATCACACAGATGTTGGCAAGCCACACATGAAATTGCACTGACTGGCAGCTTTGAAATTGCACTGAAGTAGCACAAATTTAAAGCTGCATTCAGTGTGAATGGGGGCTAAAAGTTATGTCTGGGCTTTTCCCAAATGTATCCATAAACCTCTCCCCCTCTAGAGCATGTCCCAGCATTAATTTTCTCTTTTACCTGTAGCAAGAAACAGCATTCTTTACTCCATAAAAGATCATCACCAGGCTTATAATATTCTTACAGGGGCAGCTACTGGGAGCTCAGTTACCAGTGACATAGGCATGTCCTGCAGGACTTCATCTCTCCAAAGCCTAGTACACACAATCAAAAAATTGGACAAAAAATACCGCTTTCAAATAATACAATAATTTGATTGTTAGTGCACAGCTTTCGAGAGCCGATAATGACAGTTCATCCGAAATGATCTGGGACAAACTGTGAGGGACAAACAGAAACATTTTACTCGTACTTTGCCAAATCCTACGATTTTTATTTAATGAATTTTGATCTGAAAAAAAAAAATCAGAACAAGACCACGCATGCCCGGAAATGAAAGAATGCATTACTATACAATACATTACATCACTTCCGAAGTTGTATTCTGTTGTGCGAGAACGATCGCGGCGATCTACGAATTTTTTCAGTCTCTCCTCCTTTTCCTTTGCCTTCTGGGAGACACATAGGTCCCAGAAGACAGCGGGACCATTCAGAAAGTGCAGCGCGACTCACACATGCGCAGTAGGAAACAGGCTGTGAACGCGCAAGGCTTTACTTCCTGTTTCCCTTGGTGAAGATGGAGTATTTGTAGCTGCTGACTTTTATTTTTTTATTTTTTTAAAGGCTGGGACTCTTTAAGTTGATTAACCTCTTTATTTTCGATATAAGACTAGCATGCAAAAAAAAAAAAATTCTCATCCTGTGTACAGGCTTTTAATCCCCTTCTCTGCACACAGTGTATGGGCAGCGTATTGTATGTTCAAAGCAGCAGCATTGTTTTTCTGGGGAAAAAAATAAAATCAATGTATGCATGCACAAGAAGTGGGACAGAGATGGATGGTATAGGCTGAGTTCTGTAGTCCACCAGGCAGTGTTGACAATGCTGGTTGGGATTTCAGGGCAGAAAAGGTACTGTGTTGTCAGTTCAAACAGGAATTTAGAAGCACAATACATATCTGGTAAATTGAATAAAAGAAGGAAAAAGCAGCGCCCAAACGTGAAAAAAAGCTGCTAACACACCAATATGACAAAATTGCAAAAAGTATAAATGAGTAACAGTGTAGCGCTAAAAATGTCTCTGTACAGCAATGGTTGTGGACTGGAAAGGTCGGCAACCACTAATTTACTGTTCAGACTGTTGTTTTAAAAAACAAAATTAAGGTCAAATAAGTGGTGGACATCAGATCCCCTGGCCGAATGAGGGTGTGATGAATCACCAGATTAGATAGACCGAAAGTGTGGATACACTACCCAGTGGTCCACACTCACCTTAAGTGGGTGTTTTAGTGCAAATGTGAATGGTACAACTCAATGCCTAAAATCATATCAATAATAAAGAAGCCAATATACATGACCCTGAAGCCATAAGATTATGCAATCAAACAAACAATCAGTGAGAATATAATAAAGTGCCAATATCTGTGATACTAAAAACTGTGATATGTAGAAAGTGCTACAAAGACAGAAGGACTGAGATGAATAAGAATGTCAAGATGAGATATGTGTCATCAGGATACTTAGTGAACTGGCCACTGAACTAGCAAGGCAAACAGGCGAATAGAAATACATCACAGTATAAATCAGTAGCACATGATAAAGAAGGTAATTTCTGAAAACATCTCTATAAGCAGTCCTGTTATTAATAATTAATAAACGGACAAAGTCGCCAAACTATATTTCAAGTAGGGGAACTACTTCATAGAGTCCAGATAACACAAGGTAGGATGATGTTGATAACACAGTTCAGATGCAAAACCAAAACAGTAATGGTGATATGGTTCAGATGTTGAATCCTCTCAAACAAGGGCAACAGTGCAACCAGAAGAGTGATTTCATAAGCGCTTACCATGTGCGGTGGACCAACTCACCGGAAGTGAGAGGTCGGAAACAGCTTGTATGGCTACCTCCAGGTACCAAAAATGTGGAATAGATTGGGAGTTGGACGCATAGACTGGAGCGTCTCGAGATCCTTAGCGAATACTCACCGACCGAATAGATGTTTACTGGATCACTTTGGTTAGATCAGTGCTCATCGGTCAGACTTGCCGTAGGTAAAGAGAAAAAACAGAAGAGGGACTCCTCATCGTGTAAAACCCAAATGCAAGGGTTCACTTTATTATAAAAGAGAACATGCATCCAACATAAAAGCAAATAAAATGGAGCTGTTCTACTAAATTGGAATAAAAAACGCAGTAGGAAGTAATGCTTGGAGACCCGACGCGTTTCGTCTAAAAAGACTTCTGCTGGGGTGTGACACACCCCAGCAGAAGTCTTTTTAGACGAAACGCGTCGGGTCTCCAAGCATTACTTCCTACTGCGTTTTTTATTCCAATTTAGTAGAACAGCTCCATTTTATTTGCTTTTATGTTGGATGCATGTTCTCTTTTATAATAAAGTGAACCCTTGCATTTGGGTTTTACACGATGAGGAGTCCCTCTTCTGTTTTTTCTCTTTACCTACGGCAAGTCTGACCGATGAGCACTGATCTAACCAAAGTGATCCAGTAAACATCTATTCGGTCGGTGAGTATTCGCTAAGGATCTCGAGACGCTCCAGTCTATGCGTCCAACTCCCAATCTATTCCACATTTTTGGTACCTGGAGGTAGCCATACAAGCTGTTTCCGACCTCTCACTTCCGGTGAGTTGGTCCACCGCACATGGTAAGCGCTTATGAAATCACTCTTCTGGTTGCACTGTTGCCCTTGTTTGAGAGGATTCAACATCTGAACCATATCACCATTACTGTTTTGGTTTTGCATCTGAACTGTGTTATCAACATCATCCTACCTTGTGTTATCTGGACTCTATGAAGTAGTTCCCCTACTTGAAATATAGTTTGGCGACTTTGTCCGTTTATTAATTATTAATAACAGGACTGCTTATAGAGATGTTTTCAGAAATTACCTTCTTTATCATGTGCTACTGATTTATACTGTGATGTATTTCTATTCGCCTGTTTGCCTTGCTAGTTCAGTGGCCAGTTCACTAAGTATCCTGATGACACATATCTCATCTTGACATTCTTATTCATCTCAGTCCTTCTGTCTTTGTAGCACTTTCTACATATCACAGTTTTTAGTATCACAGATATTGGCACTTTATTATATTCTCACTGATTGTTTGTTTGATTGCATAATCTTATGGCTTCAGGGTCATGTATATTGGCTTCTTTATTATTGATATGATTTTAGGCATTGAGTTGTACCATTCACATTTGCACTAAAACACCCACTTAAGGTGAGTGTGGACCACTGGGTAGTGTATCCACACTTTCGGTCTATCTAATCTGGTGATTCATCACACCCTCATTCGGCCAGGGGATCTGATGTCCACCACTTATTTGACCTTAATTTTGTTTTTTAAAACAACAGTCTGAACAGTAAATTAGTGGTTGCCGACCTTTCCAGTCCACAACCATTGCTGTACAGAGACATTTTTAGCGCTACACTGTTACTCATTTATACATATCTGGTAAATTAATTTAATATTTTTTCTGTTTTCACACTTTTTTCCTATAGTTATCCCAGTGTGCCGATAAATTTTGCAGCTGCACAAGTTGGACAAATAAAAACTGGGCAAAATGAACAAAAAAAACATTGGCTCTCCTTGTGCCAGAATTTTGGTTTATTACCTTACAGAGAGACACCAGCTTATCTCATCATACTAAAGGCTCCATGAAAGAATAGCTACAACATTTACACACTAGTCTTGAGCTGAAGCTTATCTTTTCTAATAAAGTTTTATATATTGATCTTCAGACGTTTGGACAAATAAAACAACGTCGGTTTCAAACTTTTTCTGCTTAGGCCTCACATGTTTAGATCTAATAACCCAACCCTCCTTTCGCATGTCAACTCAAACCTAATCATATGGGTAAATGGGACTGAAAATTTAACTTTATATTCAAACTGCAGCAAACATATACAAATACATTTAACTTTAAATTAAATATATAATTTAAACCCAAAAATGACATAAATTCATGCAATAAAAATGCACTTAAAACTTAAAATAAGTGGCAAATGTCTAATTTTTGTACTATAAATTGCACATGAGAAACAACCTTACATAATAAGCATGGAAAAACACAAGTTAGTATATGAAAGAGAAAGAACATCAAGTAAACCTGCTGCAAATATGGCACGCTTAAATTGATCATTTGATGAAAAAACACCTAAGCCTTGGTTGCCTCTAGCAAAATTGTATGCAAATATTGACTTTTTCTTTGAAATTTTAGGTCCTTTCCACCTTTATGCTCAGTGAGGCCACCCAACACAGGAGGTTGGTGATGGCAGGGAAGTTGAGATTCGCATATACAATTAGGTGTCAAAATCTCTGGATCTACTGATTTTTTTTTTATAATTAAATTATTGAAACATTTTAGTACAGTCATAAAAGATAACGTTTGCTTAAGTCTTGTTCCAATATATGATCAGTTTGAACAACCTGTAGGCTCTACTGGGTTATCCTACAAATCCCTACCTTTGTCTCAGAGCATACACCAGTGCTCCATTTATGTAGCTCAATTTATAGCACTGCACAAGCTCTTGGCACTATAAAAATTCTGTATAATAATAATTTAAGTCCAAAGACTTACAATGCTAAGTGGGCAAGCCAAGCTTGTCCCTACATCAGTGCACGGCATGACTGACTTTAACCTCTTTAAAAAAGCAGCTAATGCCACACTCTGCTGCCTGTTTGAAAATGTGCTAGAGCTGGCCATTCAAACCTAACACAGTGCAGATAAAGGCTCTTCCTTGCTAAATATGGTATTTTGATAGCCAGCACCCGTGACTGTCAGAATACCCAAACAGTGGATGCATTTGATTGAATGCAGTCACTGTTTGGCTGACAACAATTGTCAATCCAGGTGACAATTGACACTGACACTGACTAGTCTTTGCCTGGATTACAGTCACTCTACCTAGGCTTTATAAACAGCCATGCAAGCTCCTAGGGTACCCATGTACCAGACTATACATATAAAGCATACCAGCCAGGAAGGTGACTATCTGAGCTAATGTCTATACCTCAAACTGCACCCGCACATCTGTAATTGTCATTAAACTATTACATTGGGTCCAGGTGAAGTAGATACTGCCCAACACATCCCTCGTGGGCACATTCAATTCCACATTATTGCTAAACAAAGAGAAAGATCTTTTCGCGCTTAGGCCTCAATCTGAAAACAGCTGCTAGCACTATACCATGGTGAAGTATAGAAAAAAATGTACAGAAAATCCTGCTTCCTGTTTGCCCAGGCTCTCCATTACACCAAGCCAGTGACAATGCCCTTTCATCTTCCCGATGGACTGACTAAATTTGGTTGCAAAAGTCTTTGGCCACAGAATATATTTTTGTGATGTGTGCTTTACTTTAATACCACGTACATCATCTATGTTGAAAGGTGTAGGGTGGGGCCTATGACATTGAAGTCATTACACTATTCAGTTCTGATTGGACGACTGTAGTTGTGCCCGGAGTGGAACCCGTTGGAATGCCATTTGCGATGTTTTAGATGTTTGCTGAGCCTTACCATTTTCATCATCCTGTGAGTGCAATATTTACTTTTGATATGAATGTTTTTTATTCAAAACTACACTATGAGAGCCTTATTCTCATTTTATTTTTGAGTATTATCGGAAGCATATGAACGCGGTATGGCTGGAGGGAGACCTTAATCCCCAATGTGTGATTTGCCCACCTGTAACCCAGTGGTCAATTACATCTGTATGCCAATACCCCTGATGACGTCACCTATGATGAAACTCATAGGGCGGAGCTAGGATGTATGACGCAAAACTTACCATGCATGCGCAGCCCATCGTAGCCATTTTGTGTACTGTGAGAGGATTTGTTTGCTCCAGCCACATCATACATGCTTGTATGCTGCTTTATCCTGTAAACTGGATTACGTTATGGATGGTTTCTTAGTTTTACTCATGTGATGAGCAATCTGGTTAATTGGGCTGGAGATCGGGCTGAAGAAGCACATGCCCTGGGACAGGCTGGAGTGCCTGGAATATCTTCCGTTAACCACATTTATAATATGGGTACAATTGCTGTCCCATTACATCCACTAAGGCTTATATTGACCACTTTAATCAGGGTCACAAACATCTGGTAAGCCCTCCACTTTGTCGCATGTGGGGGAGTGATCTCTCTTTTTGGGTTTTCCTGGGTATTCACACACTCTACTTTCGGGTGAGATTCCAATATAAGTATGGACTGTGTTTTTTTTTTTATGTATCAGCTATTTGCAACCACCTTTTTTCACCTATCTAAAGGACTGTTTTTTGTATCCTCTCTTTTTAGGACTTTTTGGATTTTTTTGCAATTAGCACTGTATATACATAAACCTTTATTGATTATTGCATATGTTTTTTTTGAAGTGATCTTGGTACTAGATGAATTTCTTACTGCATTGCACAGCACTTTATTACTTTTGTACTTTTATGCACTTTGCACTTTATTATTGTGGCAAGGTCTCTGGCCTTGTCCAGTCTAATGAGAACTTTCCAAGCCAAAGATAGCTGATATCCTTTTTTATGTGGTGGGTTGTGAGGCATAGTGGGTGCAAGGTGGACAAAGTTATTAGGCGCCACTTCTTGGATACTAAAGAGGTTTTATTTCTCTTAACAGTCCCTTTTATATTTTAGGGGGAAGAGGGTAAGGGCCAGGACACTTTTAAGTAGTTGTAGATTCAATTGGCAGACACCGAGACCTCAATAGGTGGACAGCCGTGGAGGGAAAGGCCCCAGCAAGGCACCACATCTGCACATGCAGGAATGCTGTCTCCTATGTCAACATTCTTTATCAGTTCCTAACTCAAATGTAACAGTTCCTTCAGCTTCACTACAGCTGCCTCTTGTAGTGCTTCAACACTGAGCTATCACTAGACCCTCTGATTCATTGACTCTGAATTCCTTGAGCTCCTCCAATCTTTGCGGTGGTGTCTCCCTCAAGCGTTACCCACGCTTTCCTGCTGGGTCCCTAGCTTGGCACTCCAAATACTTCTCAAGCCTCACCCCTGCTGACCAGCTCGGTCCCTGGCTTGACACACAAGGCTGCTCTGCAAGCGTCACCTCCGCTGGTTGGGTCCCTGACTTGATCACCGCCTGAAGTTTCCAGATTTTCCACTGTGCCCGTTCGTTGAGAATGCTGCTCTGGTACTTGCTTCAGTTACTCACTGTGGTTCCTGGTAATAAGGTGGTTGATTTTGTGGCGACAGCTTCCCTTCTACCTCTAACCACTGACAGGTTATCCGGTTGATTTGCAAGCCGCCATCCCAACCCTGCGCTGCCCTCTTACTTCTGGATAGGCCCTTACACAGCCTAGCAGCCAGATGCCTCCGGGATAGGCCCAATCTCCGGCCTAGCAGCCTGAGGTACATGACACGTTGTCCACCTAGACAGCCATCCAGGTGGCACCGAGCATAGATCACCTGACTCCACCCAAATATATAGGCTCTCCCAACAGGCCAATGGATTCAAGAAAACCTTTGGCTGAGATACCCCATATACCTATAACCTAACCTTGAGTTGTCCTTCTCATATCTAGTACCACCAAGTGCCCAGCCACCTAGTGGTAGATGAGAAAAGTACAACCAGGCCAAGCTTAGGGAGAAATCAATGGTTCTCGAACAATTGACCAGGGTAACTACTCCTGGCAAGTAAATTTGTGAGGAGCATCCCTGACTAAACCCCATTATATATGACTTGTAGCGCTGCACATTTTTTCTATATATTTTTATATAATTCCACATTATTTTCTATTTGTAAGCACCTGTTTCTTCACTGAAGTGTCTCTGGAAATTCATGTGCCTGGCTGTGCAGGGTGGGAGACGAATCACAATCACCAGCGGCCCCTATGGGGGTAGTGCTACATTTATAACCAGGGATGAATTCTGGCTTGTTCAGACATGAGTCGGAACCCACCCAAGCTATCAGATCAGGAAGCTGCCAAAGCAGACAGCCAATCATAGGTGTCAGAGAAATCCATTCACCACTGCCGCACTTATATATGATCCATGCATATGTGCAGCTGAGGGGCAGGGAATGCCTCAGCCACCTATGATTGGCTGTCCAGCTTCCCAGCAAGATTCTAATTCTCAAACATGCCTTAGCTCATCCCTAGTTATAAGCCTCCCTTACTTTATGCAAAATGGAAAAAAACGTTTTGCCTTTAGTGCTACATTAAATTCCTTTGGTATACCCGTAATGTGGAAGTCAACTGCTATAACATACAAATCTCCTTGCAGGACGTATAGCAAGATCACCTGACTTGACGGACATGAATGTTACAGCTGTCAGTCAGCACCTGCTCTAAAATGTAATGCAGTCATAATTTGTTTCAAGTGCTGCCAAGGGATCAGGATCTAATGAGGGGGGGAGGTATCAGTTACACTGATTATTTCACTATAGGTTCCCCTTAGGGCTCTGGATTTGTGTCTATTTGCAGTGGCGGAACTACCACCATAGCGACACATGCGGTCGCTATGGGGCCCGCAGCCAATCAAGGGCCCGGTGAGCGGCGTTGCTAGGCGGGTGCGGGCCGCGCCGGGTGACACCCGCTAGCGGGGGTGACACCCGCCGGGGGTGACGTGGGTAGCGGCAGCCGCACCACTAACGCCGCTCACTGTGCCTTCTATTCTGGAGCGCAGCCTGCGCAGGAGGGACACAGTGGCGCGGACCGAAGCCGCCTCCCCTCCTCTCTGTTTACATCCAGAGAGGAGGAGGAGGAGCCTGCGCTCGAGCCTCGAGGGACACACGGGGCGCCGCTGTTCTGAGGTATGTAAAGGGGGGGGGGCGTCTGCTGTGGGGTCTGCACTACTCAGCGGGGGGTGGTTTGCACTACCCAGGGGGTCTGTAATGCGGGGGTGTCTGCACTGAGGGGGGTCTGTAATGGGTGGGGGTGTCTGCATTGCTGGGGGGTGTCTACTGATGGGGGTCTGAACTGAGGTGGGGGGGCTGTAATGGGGGATTGTCTGCACTGAGGTGGGGGGGTTCTGTAATGGGGGATTGTCTGTACTAAGGGGGTCTGCACTGAGGTGGGGGATTGTCTGTACTAAGGGGGTCTGCACTGAGGTGGGGGGGTCTGTAATGGAGGATTGTCTGTACTGAGGGGGGCCTGCACTGAGGTGGGGGGGTGTCTGTACTGATGGGGGTCTGCACTGAGGTGGGGGGCATCTGTACTGATGGGGGGTCTGCACTTGGATGGGGGGGTCTGTAATGGGGGTGTCTGTACTAAGGGGGTCTGCACTGAGGTGGGGGGGTCTGTAATTGGGGATTGTCTGTACTAAGGGGGTCTGCACTGAGGTGGGGGGGTCTGTAATGGAGGATTGTCTGTACTGAGGGGGGGGGCCTGCACTGAGGTGGGGGGGGTGTCTGTACTGATGGGGGTCTGCACTGAGGTGGGGGGGCATCTGTACTGATGGGGGGTCTGCACTTGGATGGGGGGTCTGTAATGGGGGTGTCTGTACTAAGGGGGTCTGCACTGTGGTGGGGGGTCTGTAATGGGGGATTGTCTGTACTAAGGGGGTCTGCACTGAGGTGGGGGGGTCTGTAATGGAGGATTGTCTGTACTGAGGGGGGCCTGCACTGAGGTGGGGGGTGTCTGTACTGATGGGGGACTGCACTGAGGTGGGGGGTGTCTGTACTGATGGGGGTCTGCACTGAGGTGGGGGGACATCTGTACTGATGGGGGGGTCTGCACTTGGATGGGGGGGTCTGTAATGGGGGGGGGTCTGTACTAAGGGGGTCTGCACTTGGATGGGGGGTCTGTAATGGGGGGTGTCTGTACTGATGGGGGACTGCACTGAGGTCGGGGGGTGTCTGTACTGATGGGGGACTGCACTGAGGTCGGGGGGTGTCTGTACTGATGGGGGTCTGCACTGAGGTCGGGGGGTGTCTGTACTGATGGGGGTCTGCACTGAGGGGGGGGGGGGTCTGTACTGATGGGGGTCTGCACTGAGGTGGGGGGTGTCTGTACTGATGGGGGTCTGCACTGAGGTCGGGGGGTGTCTGTACTGATGGGGGTCTGCACTGAGGTCGGGGGGTGTCGGGGGGGTCTGGGGTCGGGGGGTGTCTGTACTGATGGGGGTCTGCACTGAGGGGGGGGGGTGTCTGTACTGATGGGGGTCTGCACTGAGGTCGGGGGGGTGTCTGTACTGATGGGGGTCTGCACTGAGGTCGGGGGGTGTCTGTACTGATGGGGGTCTGCACTGAGATCGGGGTGTCTGTACTGATGGGGGTCTGCACTGAGGTCGGGGTGTCTGTACTGATGGGGGTCTGCACTGAGGTCGGGGTGTCTGTACTGATGGGGGGACTGCACTGAGGTCGGGGTGTCTGTACTGATGGGGGTCTGCACTGAGGTCGGGGGGTGTCTGTACTGATGGGGGACTGCACTGAGGTCGGGGTGTCTGTACTGATGGGGGGGGTCTGCACTGAGGTCGGGGGGTGTCTGTACTGATGGGGGTCTGCACTGAGGTCGGGGGGTGTCTGTACTGATGGGGGTCTGCACTGAGGTCGGGGGGGGTGTCTGTACTGATGGGGGTCTGCACTGAGGTCGGGGGGTGTCTGTACTGATGGGGGTCTGCACTGAGGTCGGGGGTGTCTGTACTGATGGGGGTCTGCACTGAGGTCGGGGGGTGTCTGTACTGATGGGGGTCTGCACTGAGGTCGGGGGTGTCTGTACTGATGGGGGTCTGCACTGAGGTCGGGGTGTCTGTACTGATGGGGGGACTGCACTGAGGGGGGGGTGTCTGTACTGATGGGGGTCTGCACTGAGGTCGGGGGTCTGTACTGATGGGGGGACTGCACTGAGGTCGGGGTGTCTGTACTGATGGGGGTCTGCACTGAGGTCGGGGGGTGTCTGTTCTGATAGGGGGACTGCACTGAGGTCGGGGTGTCTGTACTGATGGGGGTCTGCACTGAGGTCGGGGGGTCTGTTCTGATGGGGGTCTGCACTGAGGTGGGGGGTCTGCACTGATGGGGGGCACTGAGGGGGGGGGTCTGCACTTGGGTGGGGGGGTCTGTACTGAGGGGGGGTCTGTACTGGTGGGGGGGTCTGTACTGAGGGGGGTGTCTGTACTAAGGGGGGGGGGGGTACTGCACTGGGGGGGGGGGGTCGGGTCTGTACTACTGAGGGGGGTCTGCACTGCTGGGGGGTCCTGCACTGAGGGGGGGTCTGTAATGTTGGGGAGGTCTGCACTGGGAGGGTGTCTGTACTGCTAGGGGGGGGGGGGGGGTCCTGCACTGAGGGGGGTGTCTGCACTGAGGTCGGGTCTTTAATGCTGTGGGGTGTCTGTACTTAGGGGGGTGTCTGGCATTAGTTCATTTTTTTTTTTTGGGGGGGGGGGGGGGGGGCCCATACAACATTTTGCTATGGGGCCCTGTGATTTCAAAATGAGTTTACCCTTAGCATGTATAGTTCTTTCATTCAGAAGAGATATTTGTGCCTATAGAACTATATACTATGGAAATCAGCCGTCCTTGCTGATTCGTTTTTGAAAGGTCAGGCTCCAGGGCAGTCATACTAATCCTTTCTCTTTTTTGGTTCTTTTAATATACATTACTAGAACAGTAGGATTGGTGGTATGATGACTGGTCAGGTAGCAAATTGAAAAAAAAAAAAATTCAGGTATTCAGGTTCAGATATTAATTGCAGCGCTACACCTTAGGGGGCCGCTAGGTTTTGGATCCCCCTAATCCTGCACAGCCAAGCAAAACACATTTTTACAACTTGCATTCTTAGTCAATAACCAGTCCTTGGGCTTGTTTTTATGTTTTATTAAGGGGATATAAACATGGATTGGAATAAAGGGTTATGGATTGCCCAAACTGAGTTCAGCAACAACTTGGAAGACAACTTCTCTATGTGCAACTTTCAACAAAATGGATCCTAGACTGTACTCCCTCCAGAATAATGTCAGTCCTTAATGGATCAGTAGCAAATATCTTCTTATGGGAGCTCTATGTACCCTTAGTAGAAATAGCAAAGTCCCAACTGTATGTAGAAGCTCTATGTCCCCTTAGTGAAAATCGCAAAGCCCTAACTGTCTGCAGGAGCTCTATGTCCCCCTTAGTGAAAAATAGCAACGTCTCAACTGTATGCAGGAGCTCTATGTCCCCTTAGTAGAAAATAGCACAGTCTCAACTGTATGCAGGAGCTCTATGTCCCCTTAGTGAAAAGTAGCAAAGTCTCAACTGTATGCAGGAGCTCTGTGTTCCATTTGTAGTAAATAGCAAAGTCTCAACTGTATGCAGGAGCTCTATGTCCCTCTAGTGAAAAAAAGGCAAAGGCTCAACTGTATGCAGGAGCTCTATGTACCCCTAGTGAAAAAAGGCAAAGGCTCAACTGTATGCAGGAGCTCTATGTCCCCTTAGTAGAAAATGCCAGTGCACCTGACTTCTGTGAGGGAATCCCAGAGCAAGAGGGTTAAGGTAAGTTGTGGCACTGTCCCTTTTGAGGCTAGCTAGATATTGCATCCGGCTACCTTCTCCCTTCGTTGGCTCTGGGGGTGGTAGGTAGAGGTACTCTGTCCCTTGAAATCGTGCTGCCTGGCAAAGACTGCTGTTCATGCCTCTTTCTGTACAGTCCCTTGCAATACAGGGTGTCTCCTGGATGAGACTGAAAGGTGGTGAAGATTCCTCTGGTTAAACTATTTCTTTCCTTCCTTCCTCAGCTCCTGCCAGTAGGCAGAGCCCCCTGCCCGGGGTCCCCTCCAGGCCTCACAAACCTCTACTCAGCACAGCATTCTGCAACTAGCCACACCTACTGGCCAGGCTCTTCAATATTTATGGGCACATCTTACCACCCAGCCAGGCTTCCTGCCTGGGGATTGGTCAAACCCCCATAAATATTCAGATCCCCACCCCTGTGCCTCCGCCCACTCGCTTCTAGAAGATTCTGAAAACTTCCAGAACCAGAAGGAGGCGACAGGGGTCTAACCTGCAGAGCTCTCCAGCCTGATCTAAACTTGAACCCCACAGACATGCTCACTTTAGTTACTTGTGAGCCAAACTAAATTTACCTAAGCTACTTACATCTAACCTATTCACACTATGTACACCAGAGGGTGCTACATAATCAATTGTCTTCCAAAAAAAAACAAAGAAAACTCCCAGCTCAACTTACTGACTAGTTGGCTGCAACCAACTGAATTATTTTGTCTAATACTATGAGTTAAAAATAGGGGTTTCATTTGCACACATTTGCAAATATATGCGTAAGCTGCAGAGCCACTTTACGGCAACCCAGTATTATCTGCAGTCCTAAATCTAAATTTTGAGTGCCTCCACAGTGGAAGCACAAGCATTATAATAGATAGGCAGAGGGCAGGTGAGCCTGGAGGGAGCCCACCCCTCCTTAAAGGCACAGGGGCACACCGGACACCCAGCATATAGCACAATGGCAGTGACTGTGTCCAGTGCATCCCCCCACCTATACCTAGCCTTTGCAGCAAGGAGCACATGAAAGGGCGATGCATGTCAAATAAAACTAAAGAAAATTCCCAGCTCAACTTACAGACCAGTCTGCAACCAACCAAATTATCTTGTCTAACAGTATGCATTAAAAACAGGGGTTTAGTTTGAACACTTACAAATACATGCATAAGCTGCAAAGCCACTTCATGGCACCCCAGTATTATCTGCAATCCTAACTCAAAATTTTTACACCCTCCACAGTGGAAGTTCAAAGTGTCCTTTTCTGTTGGATTATAGGGCCTTATTTGGATACCTATAAAATGGAGTAGGACAGAAACTTGAATCTATTTCCAGTAGCAATAGATTTCTGATTCCATGTCTCAGTGCAGAATAGGAGTCTACAAATTGATTAGCTGTAGATAACTACGACTTTCATTTGCAAATTTTATTTAACCCCCTTACCAAATGTAAATGTATGCACTGTTTTTATAATGTTTGCAATTAAACTATCGCTGCTGATAGATACTGTACAGAGCCGACCAGATCATTTAGCTTGGCATCGTTAACAGCCATATATAACAACAGTATACAAGCTGTATCCTAGTGAGGAGATACATATACATTCCAATGTATATAACTGGGTCTCCAAGTTGCTTAAGATTCAGTAGTAATTTAGGCTACTTAACACCACTGCCATCCTCTTAATGACCCATCATATAGCATTTTCCAAAAATGTAGTGTGTAATTAAGTATCAATAAATACCATTATTCGCATAGTTCGGCAGAGACAATGCTGAAACATGGCGCTGGCTAGGCGAAACAGTAACTGTTGCTGTGAGACTGAGAGTAATTAGTGTCATTCCCACCCATCCTTTGGCAGGTCTTCTTTATTAACTCTTTTATAACCCATGACTAATAGGGCTCTCAGCAGTGCTCTGATCTGTAGTGACACACCTCAAAAGGTGGCTGCTCAAGGCTATGGTCAGTGTGTTAGTAATTACGCCCAAGCTACAACATTCTCACCAGTCAGTGTTTTGGACAACATAGTTAGACCATTACCGATTACAGAAAATACATCCTTCAGGGCAACCTGTGTGCAACACAACACTTTCCAGCTGTTAAAACCATGGTGTTGTTATGTTATTTTAGGTTTCAGGTATTGGTGTATTCGTGTTAGTGTAGTGCATTGGATAACACCATTTCTATTCTAAAAATGCTATCATTATTATTATTATTATACACGATTTATATAGCACCAACAGTTTGCGCAGCGCTTTACAATGTAGGGGGGGACAGCACAAGTACAATACAGCTCAATACAGAAGGGACAGGAAGGCCCTGCTCGTGGAGCTTACATCCTAAAGGGAGGGGGGAGGTGGTACATCAGGTAATAGCTGCGGCGGATGATTTGATGGGGGTTGCTTGGATACAGTTCTTAGGCGGGTGTGGGATAGGCTTCCCTGAATACATTTCTTTTCTGGGATCTCCTAAAGGTGGACAGGGTAGGGGCTGATCAGACATGCTGGGGCAGGGAGTTCCAGAGGATGGGAGAGGCTCTAGTGAAGTGAGTCCTGTAGGTGAGCATAAGAGGAGGTAACAAGGGAGCTAGAGAGCTGGAGGTCCTGGGAGGAGCGGAGGGGACGCTACATGTGTTACAATAGCAGCTATTGTTAGCTTTTTTTTTTCCACAAGGATAATCATATCATGTGAAAACAAGTGGTTCCATGCCTAGCTAACTAAGCTAAATGGTGTGAAGATTCAATGCATCCACTAGTTGCTCTTGACAACCTAGGGCATGTGGCCTGATTTCCTTTCCCAATTCATTTTATATTTGAGTAGTATCAGTCAAGATTTAAAAAGCTTTTTGGGCAATCCTATGGGGTTAAGGGGTCTGAGGTTTCAATTATTGTTTAAAAGGAAATCTGTACTATGTGGTGAATGCTATTCCTGACCTCTTTCTGAAAATGCTAATTGCCTGGCTGTCACTTCCCCCTGTACCTTATGAATCACAGACCACGAATAAAGTCAAAGAGACACAGAACTAGCCGGATAATTTTGGTTCACAAAGAAAGTACTGATGTCTTCAGACACTCATCAGTTTCAGAAGAACATGTCAGCAACAGCAGTTTCCATATTTTCTCACTATGGGTTTCCTGCGGTGCGAAGATAAATGGATATTAGTTTTGTTTTTCAAACAAAAGATGTAGTGAATCATTTGGGATTACACACAAATTACACACAAATTAGCATTTATTTCCCTGATTGCATATGGCATATCTGGTGTGCAGATTTTTGGGAAAACTAATACAATTGCCCTATCTGTGACAACCCCACGTGATCTGGCCATACTGCAGAGGCTGCACCGGCAAGCCATCACTAATTGTTACATGTTTCAATAATTGTTACAGAGTGATTATGGTACAAGAACAGACTTTGGGGAGATGGGGTTCTTTTCACCACAACAATGGCTCATCATTCAGGATGTGTGCAGCATTTTGACACCTTATGAAAAGGCAGCGAAAAAGATAAACTGCAATGAGGAGGAGATTAGTGATACAATACCTATCATGCTTCTCCTGGAGCATACACAGTGTGGCCTCATGGACCAGGCACTGGAGATACAGCAGCAGGAGGAACGGGAGGACTTGCTTTTGTCTCAGGACCAGCATGATTCTTTGCCTAGTGCCTACTGCTCCCATCCCTGTGAGGCAAATGCAGCACGAGGTCGAAGAGGAGGAGAGGGAGGGTTGGGG
Source organism: Lithobates sylvaticus (assembly GCA_028564925.1). Lineage (NCBI taxonomy): Eukaryota > Metazoa > Chordata > Amphibia > Anura > Ranidae > Lithobates > Lithobates sylvaticus. The sequence continues at coordinate 544,068,091 of CM053026.1, forward strand.
TGCTGGTGGTAAAGAGGAGAAGGAAATGGGGCAGGCTTCAAGATCAACGTTTCAACCTCCCCGAACCCTGGATGTTATACAAGGGTGGGAGGAGATTATTGAGGGTAGTGTTGTCCTCGGCGATACCTAAGATTCAGAGTCCTATGCTGCAGGCAATTAGTGTCAAAGGAAGTCACATGCTCAAATGCCTGAACAAGGATCCCCAAATTTGGGTTATCAAGGAGAGAGACCACTACTGGGAGGCCACAGTGCTGAACTACATGAATGCTGACTACGTTGGGTCCAGGGCTTATGGAAACATTCTCCAAAGTAAGGACCCAAAAGAGTATTAGATGTCAATCTGGGACCATTGACCAGAGGTACTGAAGCTTGCCTGCAGCCAAGCGTGCTGTCTGAGGGGGCCTTCAGCACCACTGGAGGTTTTGTTACAGGGAGGCAAATCCATCTGTCCCTGACAGAGTGAATAGGCTCACTTTCATTAAAATTGACACATGCTACCATTTCCAGCTTTTGCCACCTCTCCTGGCCTAGTCTGGTGTTCTGCCATTGTGAAGGTGCACCCAATGTTTTCACAGCTTTCTCCAACTGCAGCTTTAAAATTTCTATTGTCTGGCGCAGAGTAAGTCTTACATTATACCTCACAGTTTTTCTCAACCTATTCTGGTGGTCCTGCACTATAACAATACCGCAGGATGTTTCCACATCTAAACTGCAGCTGCAAATATAGGTTTTGCTGCTGGGTAAAACCTGCATAAGACCTCAGGGTTTGTGACTTTTTCTGGTGCTCCAGCAACATCAACTCAGACTATCACCCTAAAATGTGGGTTAACCAAGTTGCTTAGATAAAGTAGTGTCTAGCCACTGTGCAATATACAGTATGTGGAAAATGTTTTTTTCAAGAAAAAAATACCTTATCTCTCTCTCTTAAATTGCAGCTTTTTCAAGTTGCTTACATGCTGGTAATCCACTGCACAACTTTTGTGGCATTGTCTCTCAGATCATGCATGTGTTTATTTCAAGATAAAACCTGACTTCTCTCTCTCTCCCTCTCTCTATTTTCTGCCTATTCAACTGTCCGCATACTGTCCTGATGCTGGTCAATTTACTGAGCACATACCTGCCTGAAGTCCATATTTTTATTGTTTTAATAATTTGGGAGTTCAGGGAATGTGGGGTTGTGGTCTCAAAGCTTTTTTGTGCACTCTGTTTTGACATTTTATTAAACTTTTAAAACAATATTGTGATTAAAAAAAAAAACAATCTCACAAACTATACTATTAAATTGTTCTGCCACTTGCCAATTTAATCGAAGTTGAGTGTTTTAGCCTCATTTTTTTTTAAATGGTCAAATCAGGCCCAGCACCCTTTTGAGCTAATTTTTAAGCTAAGTTAGAATTAATCAATTTGGGGTGCTGCTGCTGTATTAGACCAAACTAAATGTAACAGTAAAAGACAATTACACTCCAAAATATGTGATACCAGAATATGGCATTGCCATAGTTGCCAACATTTAAAAAATTCCCAGGGACACATTTTATGCTGTGCATCCAGCAAGCCACTGTAGGCGGAGAGTGTACTTTAATTAGGGGTAGGGCATTTATTTAAAGCAGGTGTGGTCATACAAGGAGAATATCCAAAACCTAACAAATTATTTAATTTTAAAATACTCCAGAATACTTAGCTTCAGATGTATCATCCAATCAGATGCAGACAATGTTCTGGCATGCAGACAGCTGTGGCTATCTGAGTATAATAGCCATCAGAGGAGACTCCTACACCCACAAAGTTTAGTGTGGGTAGAGGGATCGAGTGGTTTCTCTTATTTGTGGCGGAACAAAATAAATTGATGGCTAACCTTAGGCTGGTCATACATTATACAATTTACTTGTACATTTTTCCTGTAGATTTACCAAAACCATAAAATATGAGGTCAAATATAAACACTTTCAATTTGTATGCAATCAAGCAGGCCCTTGCATTACATAGTGTGTTTATACATTTAAATGAAACAATATCACACTACCTGCATTATATTCAGGCACTTTATAATCGATCTAGCTTGCTGCTGTGGTTTCACATGGTGCATTTGTTGTTACATGGTGTCCGTTTATGTCTTGTTTTGTGTTGTCGGTAATCGTTAGTAATTGTGATTATAATGACTATTGGATGTTGATCTGTCTCAGTCTTTTATGGGAAGCACACCTGTGAGTGTTTAAATAATAATAAAAAACCTTTACTTAATCAAGTATTTTGAATCGATCAGTTAATGTCTCCACAAAGTAGCTGCTTTCCTTTTTCTTTTCTTTTTCTGGTCCAGAGGTTCTGGCTCCAGAAATTCCTTTTTTCTTATTTTTGCATATGTATTTAGCTACGGTGACATTTTTCTACCTTATTTTTTGGTTCTGATCGGAAGCCGTTTAAATCATACTCGGCTATTATTGTCTGTATCCAGCCAATTTTCCCTTTTCATTTCCCCTTTTCCCTTACCCTATTCCCTTACATTCCTTGCATTACATAGTTGAAGGTACATCTAAAGGAAATTGAACAAGAAAAGTGCATAATGTAGATGTACAGTAGGCTGAATTTAAAAAATAAACCCAACAGAATCAATGTTATTGGAGGAATCCTTCTGTCAGGGCTGGGCTCAGCCCTTCCGTCTCTGAGCTGGCCGCTCAGCTGTCGGCTAATTGCCAGCTCCTATGTCTCCACAGCTACTCACCTGTTGATGAAATCCTGCTCGTCAGACCTGCCTACTTAAGCCGTCCAGCCCAGAGGATCTCTGCCTTCGCCTTGGTCAACATTACAGAAACTATATCCTGCGTTCCTGTTTAAAGACTTGCTTGGCTGACATCCCTTCTGGCTTCAGATCCTGCTTGCTGTTCCACTACACTGATCCCTGAATCTCTGGCTTGGCTGACTATCTGTTCCGGCTACCAAACTTTGGCTATGTTTTGACTACGTTTGTTCAGTGTGATTTAACTGTACTTTTGTCTCGGTCTGATTTCATGGTTTCTGACAGTAGGCAAAAGCCATGAATGCAGAAGATACAGTCAATCCACTTGTTGGTAATATTTTTTCCAGATTGGATGAGCAGGATCACCACATGGATCAGTTTGCCATGGCGTTACAAACGTTGCACGGCTCACCTGGAAATTCCCACTGTGGCTGCTCCGGTACAATCTGTGTTGCAGACTGTCCCTGCTGCTGCTCCAGTCTCTGAGCAGGCACCTGCCTCGTGTATTACCTCTATAAGAGGTAAGTTTGGTTCCGCTCCGCTTCCCCAGCGATTTGGGGGATGATCCAGTCCAATGCTGAGGGTTTCTCACCTAGGTTGAGATATACATTGAGATGCTGCCCCAGGCATTTCCCACGGACAGAAGCAAAGTAGGTTTTGAGATATCTTTGCTTTCTGAGAGTGCCTTGGTCTGGGCAAACCCTCTATGGGAGATGCAAAAACCTGTTGTCTTGAGTTATTTTGAGTTTGTGGCCTACTTTAAAAGGGCATTTGACGTTCTCGCACGCTCCGCTTCTGCTGCCAAGTGCCTCGTGTCCATCAGAGTATGAGAACTTTTGCAAATTACGCCATTGGATTCCGTACTCTGGCAGCAGAGGTTTCTTGGAACAATGAGGTCCTCGTGGCTGCTTTTTCTCATGGTCTCTCAGATACCATCAAGGATGAGATAGCAGCCCTAGATATACCCACTGAGCTGGAGAAGTTGATCACGTTTGCCATCCTCATTGACTCCAGACTCAGAGAATGACTCTCTTTTAAGGAGCACTTGCAGAAGCCTCCTGTACATTTGTCTCTGAGCTTTGCAATCCCACCCATGCCTCCCTCACCTCCCATGCCTCCTGGTACCGAGTCAGTCAGTGAAGGTGAACCCATGCACTTGGGTTTCACGCATCTCTCTGCGGATGAGAGAACTTTTAGGAGGAGGGAGAGAATGCGCCTTTATTGTGGCCAGGCAGAGCACTTTTTGAAGTCTTGTCCTACCCGTTCAGGGAACGCCCGAACCTTGAGGTCCTGTCATGGAATGATAAGCCACTGGTTTCGGTCACCCTTTCTTGGGCTGAGTCATCCGTCGAGATACAGGCTCTAATTAACTCTGGGGCTGCAGGCCTGTTCATTGATGCTGCCTTTGTATTGAAGCACTCAAATCCGCTGCAGCTGCATGACACTCCACTTGCCATTGAGGCTCTTGACTGGAGACCTCTACAGCCTGCCCATGTGACTCATGAGACTGTTCCGTTGTCCATGGCCATAGGGGCTCTTCACCATGAGATAATCCAAATCCAATTCCAAGTTATTTCCTCACCTAAGTTTCCGTTGGTTATTGGTTATCCTTGGTTACAGAGGCACAACCCCTCTTTTGATTTGCTCCATACTGAAGTTCTCTCCTGGTCGCCACAATGCAGTAAGACATGCTTCCAGAAGGTAGGCAAGGTCCTGTGCACTTCTTCACTCTCCTCCCTGCGATTTTAGCATTGTCTTTGACAAAGGACAAGCCGGTAGTTTGCCTACACACCGATTGTATGATTGTGCAATTGACCTTCAATCTGGTGCCATACCCCCCATGGCTGGGTTTACCCTTTGTCAGTCTGGGAGGATAAGGCCATGGAGGAGTATGTTGCAGACGCACTTTCTCAAGGTTTCATCTGCAAATCCTCGTCTCCTGCTGGTGCTGGTTTTTTCTTTGTGAAGAAGAAGAGTGGTGAACTGAGACCTTGTATTGATTATAGGGGTCTCAATTGTTTCACGATTAAGAATGCCTATCCGATTTCGTTGATTACGGAGTTATTTGACTGCCTCAAGGAAGCAATGGATTTCAGGAAGCTTCATTTGAGAGGGGCATACAATCTCAAAAGGATTAAGGAGGGCGACGAGGGGAAAACTGCGTTTAATACCAGAACAGGCCATTATGAGTACTTCGTAATGCCTTTTGGCCTTTGTAATGCCCTGGCAGTTTTCCAGGAATTTATTAACAATGTCCTCTGAGATCTGTTGCAGTTATGTGTTGTGGTTTATCTCAATGATATCCTCATATTTTCCAAGTCCCTGGAGAGCCACCACACAGATGTCTGTCGTGTGCTACAGAAACTAAGAGAACAATCTCTATTGTAAATTGGAGAAGTGCGAATTCCATCGTGAACAGGTTCAATTCCTGGGTTATGTCATTTCCACTGCTGGTTTTTCGATGGACCCAAAGAAACTTTCAGCAGTTCTACAGTGGCCCGACCCATGGGTTTACATCCTCTGCAGTGTTTTCTGGGCTTTGCCAACTATTATCAGAAGTTTATTCGTAACTTCTCGTCTCTGGTCAAGCCCCTGAGATATATGACCAGAAAGGACGGTAACCCACAGAGTTGGTCTCCGGAGTCCGTTAAGGCCTTTGAGAGTCTGCCTTTGTTTCTGCTCCTGTGTTGGCACATCCTGATCCTATGTTACCTTTTATTTTTGAGGTTGATGCTTCTGAGACTGGTGTTGGCGCCCTTCTGTCTCAACGTCCTACCTCTGAGAGCGCTATGCATCCTTGTGGCTACTTTTCCAAGAAATTGTCACCTGCGGAGTGCAATTACGAGATTGGTGACAGAGAGCTGCTAGTGATCATTTTAGCCCTGAAAGAATGACAAACTCGCAGTGCATTAGTGTATGATGATTGGCATGTGACCTGCATGCTTTGGCCAATCACAGCGCACTCTGCTGAGAGAGCCATAATTGGCCAAAGGCAGGGTGCCTTTGGCCAATCAGGGATGAGCCGAACACCCCCCGGTTCGGTTCGCACCAGAACCTGCGAACGGACCGAAAGTTTGCGCGAACATTAGAACCCTATTAAATACAATGGACGCGAACGTTCAAAATCTAAAGTGCTAATTATAACGGCTAATATGCATGTTATTGTCCTAAACAGGGTTTGGGGACCCGGGTCCTGCCCCAGGGGACATGTATCAATGCAAAAAGAAGTTTTAAAAATGGATGTTTTTTCTGGAGCAGTCATTTTAATGATGCATAAAGTGAAAAAAAAAAGTGAAATATTAGTTTAAATATCATACCTGGGGGGTGTCTAAAGTATGCCTGTGAAGTGGCATGTGTTTCCCGTGTTTAGAACTGTCCCTGCACAAAATTACATTTGTAAAGGAAAAAAAGCCATTTAAATGTCATGTCTTGTCCTGGCAATATGGATGAAAATCTTTGAGAAAAATGGCATGGCTACCCCCATCCCCCCCCCCCCCCCCCCCAGCCCATTACCAGCCCCTTTGGGTCTTGTATGGATATTAAGGGGAACCCCGCACCCAAAATAAAACCCTATACCTAAAACCCTATATACTCTGAACAGCAGTATACAGGCGGTGCAAACAAGACAGGGACTGTAGGTTTGTTCTTAAGTAGAATCTGTTTGTAATTTGGAACAGGTACATTTTTAAGTGTTGCTGCAGCTAAAAAATCTATTTTTAAGCTTTTTGGAGAACATAGGGAAGTGTTATCACCCCTGTAACATTTGTTTTGCTGTCTGTGCACCTGTTCAGAACATTTCACCTCACTTTCCGTCCCAATGACAAATGTTTTTGGAAAAGTGGGGTTTTTATTGAAACAAGGATTGGTGATAAAGCATCAGTAGAGAGGAGACACCTTTTTCCCATATTAACTCTTACAGGATAGAATTTCCCTTCCTAGGGGTAGATTTCCTCTCATTTCCTGTTGTCTCCTTCCATTTGCAAGTAGGAGTCTTTTGTAAGTTGGATGTTTGAAAGTAGGGGCCTGCCATATATACTCTGCATAAATTCGCCCCTTAGATGTTGGTGTTGCCACAACACTGTAAGCCCTCACAGTTACTCTTGGTGGGCGCTGGAACGCCCTGCTGTGAACTATTATATCAGGAATTGTAATTACATGCCATTGTTGAACAGTGGTAGGAAAAATTGGGCCTTTTGGTGGTGGTGGTGGTGCTGGTGCTACAACACTGTAATGCCTCACAGTTACTCTTGGTGGGCGCAGGAATTGGCCCTGCTGTGAATTATTAGATCAAGAATTGTAATTGCATGCCCCTGTTGAACAGGGGCAGAAAAATTGGGCCTTTGGTGGTGGTGGTGGGACGGTGTTGCCACAACACTGTAAGCCCTCACAGTTACTCTTGGTGGGCGCAGGAATGGGCCCTGCTGTGAATTATTAGATCAAGAATTGTAATTACACGCCCCTGTTAAACACTGCAACCCCTCACAGATACAGATACTGTACTTGGAGCACAGCAATGAGCCCTGTTGCAAAGTATTGCATCAAAAATTGTAATTACATGCCCCTGTTAAACAGGGGCTGAAAAATTGGGCCTTAGGCACTGGTGCTGGTGCCACGACACTGCAACCTCTCCCAGATCCTCTAGTTAGAGTGCAGGAATGAGCCCTGCTTCAAAGCATTGCATAAAAAATTGTAATTACATGCCCCTAGTAAAGAGGGGCTGAAAAATTGGGCCTTAGGCACTGGTGCTGGTGCCACGACACTGCAACCTCTCCCAGATACTCTAGTTGGAGTGCAGGAATGAGCCCTGCTGCAAAGCATTGCATAAAAAAATTGTAATTACATGCCCCTGTTAAACAGGGGCTGAAAAATTGGGCCTTAGCCACTGGTGGCGGCACCCAGAAACAAAAATGTTCTTCCAAGCTATCATCAGGATCATTGAGGAGGAAGAGGATAGTCAGTCAACATAACAGGACAGTCACTCAGCATCAGCATAGGCAGTCTTGAAGGAATGTGACATTTCAAAATAAATTATTCTGTTACATCAGCTTTAGGTGCCTGGAAGCTGGTGGTGATCCAAAACTGATTCTTCTTTATGAAGGTCAGTCGATCAACCAAGTCGGTGGACAGGTGCACCCTGTGATCGGTGACAAAGCCTCCAGCAGCACTGAATGTGCGTTCCGAAAGAACGCTGGATGCAGGACAGGCCAGTAGCTCAATTGCATACTGTGCAAGCTCTGGCCAGTGATCCATCCTCAAGACCCAGTAAGCTAGAGGATTTTCGGTGGGAAAGGTGTCCAAGTCTGACCTTGCCCCTAGGTATTCCTGCACCATGTATATCAGACGCTGGCGATGGTTGCTGGAACCGATCATACCTTGGGGCTGCGGACTAAAAAATTGTCTGAACGCATCGGTCAGACGGCCACCTTCTCCACCGCTCCTTCTGTTACTGACCGAAGCCTCAGCAACTCGTTGTCCAGGACCAGGAGTTTGTAACCTCCCAGTCTCTGGGAACGCATTGCACAGACCTTTCTGCAAGGCCTCCCGGAGATGTCTCATCCTCTGCTCCCTCTGCGATGGCAAGATAAGGTCCGCAACCTTACCCTTGTACCGTGGATCAAGGAGAGTGGCCAGCCAGTAATGGTCCCTCTCCTTGATCCGAAGAATACGAGGATCCTTCCGCAGGCTTTGCAGGATCAGGGAGGCCATGCAGCGTAGGTTAGCTGAGGCATTCGGTCCGGAGTCCTCTGGGTCACTAAGGACGACATGATCCGTAGCCACCTCCTCCCAGCCACGTACAAGTCCACCGGTTTCTTGGGACTGTAAATCATCCCTAAAAGACTGCTGCTGCTGATGCTGAGTGCAAGGCTCCACCTACATGCTGACACAATCCTCCTCATCCTCTTCCTGTATGATGGGTGGGACAGAAGGAACACTGTCTGGATAAAGGGGGCATTGAGAGGCAAGGAAGTCCTCCTCTTCCTACCTCTGTTCTGCCTCAAGTGCCCTGTTCATTATTCAACGCAGCGTATGCTCCAACAGGTGGTACAGTGTCACTGATGCATGCACTGTCACTGCTCACCATCCTTGTGGCCTCCTCAAATGATGACAGAACAGTGCATGCATCCCTGATCATGCCCCACTGGCGTGGGGAAAAAAATCTGAGCTCCCCTGACCCTGTGCTGGTGCCGTAGTCGCACAGGTACTCATTGATGGCCCTCTGCTGCGTGTGCAGTCGCTGCAGCATGGCCAATGTTGAGTTCCACCTGGTGAGCATGTCACATATAAGGCGGTTCTTGGGCAGGTTCAACTCCTTTTGCAGCTCAGCCAGCTGAGCACTGGCATTATATGATCGGCGGAAATGCACAAGACTTTCCTGGCCTGCCTCAGGACATCCTGTAAGCCTGGGTACCTGCCCAAGAACCGCTGCACCACCAGGTTAAGGACATGAGCCACACAGGGCACATGAGTCAGTTGTCCCTGTCGCAGGGTGGAGAGGAGGTTGGTGCCATTGTCGCAAACCACCATTCCTGGCTTAAGCTGGCGTGGCGTCAACCACCTCTCGGCCTGCCCCTGGAGAGCTGACAGAACCTCTGCCCCAGTGTGGCTCCTGTCCCCCAAACACACCAGCGCAAGCATGGCATGGCATCTTTTTGCCTGCGTACTTGCGTAGCCCTTTGAACGCCTACGGAGCACCGCTGGTTCCGAGGACAAAGGACAGGAAGAGGCCATGGAGGAAGAAGAAGAGGAGGGGGTGGAGGAGAGAGGTGTGTCACAACCAGTAGTGGCATTTTGGAGGCGTGGTGGCGGAACAACCTCCAACACTACTGCACCTTGTCCTGCATCCTTCCCAGCTGCCAAAAGAGTGACCCAATGGGCCGTGAAAGATAGGTAACGTCCCTGTCCATGCCTGCTGGACCATGAGTCAGCGGTAATATGCACCTTACCGCTGACCGCCCTGTCCAGCGAGGCATGGACATTGCCTTCCACATGCCGGTAGAGAGCCGGAATCGCCTTCCGTGAGAAAAAGTGGCGTTTGGGAACCTGCCACTGAGGAACCGCACATTGCACAAACTCACGGAAGGGGGCCGAGTCTACCAACTGAAAAGGCAGCAGTTGAAGTGCTAGCAATTTAGCCAAGCTAGCATTCAACCGCTGGGCATGTGGATGGCTGGGAGTGAACTTGTTTCGACGGTCCAGCAGCTGGCGCAGGGAAATTTGGCTGGTACAATCAGACGTCGGTGTACTGCTAGCAGAGTGCCCGCAAGTACTTGGCTATGACACACCTAATTCTACACCTTCATTACTCTCAGTGCAGCTTTCAAAGAGGACTGAAGGTATAGTGGGGTTGGAGATCCCAGCTGATGAGGAGCAAGGAGAGGTTCGGTTTGTTCTTTGGTGTGGGTCTTTAAGGTACACTTGCCAACGAGCTGCATGGCAGGTCAACATATGTCTGGTCAAGCATGTGGTGCCCAAGCGGCTGATGTTTTGGCCATGCGAGATACGCTTGAGACATATGTTGCAAATAGCAGTGGTGCGATCTGCTGCGCTTGTCTCAAAAAAGGCCCACACCAAAGAACTTTTGGAATAATGCGCAGAGGCAGCGCCCTGCACAGGCGGAGCTCTGTGGTGTGATTCAGCCGGTGTGCTGCCCTTAAGGATGAGGAGGATGAGGAGGGCTTGGTCATCCACTCTACCAAGTCTTCGGCATCCTCCTGGAGCATGTACCCAACATGCGGCTCAACACATCCAGCTGCCGAAAATAAGGAGAAGAGGAGGAGGAGGGCTTGGTCATCCACTCTACCAAGTCTTCGGCATGATGCGGCTCAACACATCCAGCTGCCGAAAATAAGGACAAGCGTGTCCCATGGCCACGTGCTGATGACGATGCACTGCGTCTACGACCAGCACTGTTGCCTCTAGACACAGAGCCTGCTTGCCCTCTTTTCTTGGCTTGTGACTGTCTGCTTCTCCTTGTTGGCCTTCCAGACATACTAATGGCCTGCAGGGAGATGGGAAAACCAGAAATAAGGTGTATGCTGCGCAGGAGGCACACTAGACCCACTGAATATTAGGCAGATGCCTGTGTTGCACAACTGAACTACACCACACCAGCAATGAGGAGGTAGATTCAGATGTATGCTGTGCAGGAGGCACACTACACCCACTGAAGATTAGGCAGATGCCTGTGTTGCACAAATCAACTACACAACACCAGCAATGAGGGGGTAGATTCAGGTGTATGCTGTGCAGGAGGCACACTACACTCACTGAATATTAGGCAAATGCCTGTGTTGCACAAATCAACTACACAACACCAGCAATGAGGGGGTAGATTCCGGTGTATGCTGTGCAGGAGGCACACTACACTCACTGAATATTAGGCAGATGTCTGTGTTGCACAAATTAACTACACAACACCAGCAATGAGGGGGTAGATTTAGGCGTATGCTGTGCAGGAGGCACACTACACTCACTGAATACTAGGCAGATGCCTGTGTTGCACAAATCAACTACACAACACCAGCAATGAGGGGGTAGATTTGTGTGAATGCTGTGCAGGAGGCACACTACACCCACTGAAGATTAGGCAGATGCCTGTGTTGCACAAATCAACTACACAACACCAGCAATGAGGGGGTAGATTCTGGTGTATGCTGTGCAGGAGGCACACTACACTCACTGAATATTAGGCAGATGCCTGTGTTGCACAAATCAACTACACAACACCAGCATTCCAGCAATGAGGGGGTAGATTCTGGTGTATGCTGTGCAGGAGGCACCCTAGACTCACTGAATATTAGGCAGATGCCTGTGTTGCACAAATCAACTACACAACACCAGCAATGAGGGGGTAGATTCTGGTGTATGCTGTGCAGGAGGCACACTACACTCACTGAATATTAGGCAGATGCCTGTGTTGCACAAATCAACTACACAACACCAGCAATGAGGGGGTAGATTCTGGTGTATGCTGTGCAGGAGGCACCCTAGACTCACTGAATATTAGGCAGATGCCTGTGTTGCACAAATCAACTACACAACACCAGCAATGAGGGGGTAGATTCAGGTGTATGCTGTGCAGGAGGCACACTACACTCACTGAATACTAGGCAGATGCCTGTGTTGCACAAATCAACTACACAACACCAGCAATGAGGGGGTAGATTCGTGTGAATGCTGTGCAGGAGGCACACTACACCCACTGAAGATTAGGCAGATGCTGTGTTGCACAAATCAACTACACAACACCAGCAACGAGGGGGTAGATTCTGGTGTATGCTGTGCAGGAGGCACACTACACTCACTGAATATTAGGCAGATGCCTGTGTTGCACAAATCAACTACACAACACCAGCAATGAGGGGGTAGATTCTGGTGTATGCTGTGCAGGAGGCACACTAGACTCACTGAATATTAGGCAGATGCCTGTGTTGCACAAATCAACTACACAACACCAGCAACGAGGGGGTAGATTCAGGAGTATGCTGTGCAGGAAGCACACTACACCCACTGTAACAGCGCTAGGTTAAGAAGCAAAGCAAAGCTGACACTGTCCCTGCCTATTTTGCTCTATCCCTGAACACTACACCCACTGTAACAGCGCTATCTAAAGAAGTAAAGCACAGCTGACACTGTCCCTGCCTATCCTTCTCTCTATGAACGCCGCAACACACTACACAAGGCCGCCGCGCTGGTGGCCTTATATAGTGTGGGGCGTGTACTAAACCCCCCTGAGCATTAATTGGCCACAGGCACCCTGCCTGTGGCCAATTATGGCTCTCCTCGCTGCCGGCGCTGTGATTGGCCAAGCATGCGGGGTCACAGTGCATGCTTGGCCGCTCATAAGCCAGCAATGCACTGCGACTGGCGCAGTGCATTGTGGGCCGTTCGTATCACACGAATTTGATGCGAACAGCCCACAAATTCTGGCTTCGACGAACGGACAAATGGCCGATGTTCGATTCGAACATGGGTTCAAATTGAACACCGAGCTCATCCCTAGTAGACACCATTATTTTCCAGCACTGCCTTAACCCTCTTGGGCATGGAGTTCACCAGAGCTTCACAGGTTGTCTTCTTCCACTCCTCCGTGATGCCATCACAGAGCTGGTGTATGTTAGAGACCTTACACTCCTCCACCTTACGTTTGAGGATGCCCCACAGATGCTCAATAGGGTTTAGGTCTGGAGCCAGTCCATCACCTTTACCCTAAGCTTCTTTAGCAAGGCAGTGGTCATCATGGAGGTGTGTTTGGGATGGCTGTCATGTTGGATAACTGCCCTGCGGTCCAGTCTCCAAAGGGAGGGGATCATGCTCTGCTTCAGTATGTCACAGTACATGATTGCATTCATGGTTCCCTCAATGAACTGTAGCTCCTCAGTGTCAGCAGCACTCATGCAGCCTCAGACCATGATACTCCCACCACCATACTTGGCTGTAGGCAAGACACACACTTGTCTTTGTACTCCTCACCTGGTTGCCACCACACACGCTTGACACCATCTAAACAAAATACGTTTATCTTGGTCTCATTAGACCACAGGACATGGTTTCAGTAATCCATGTCGTTAGTCTGCTTGTCTTCAGCAAACTGTTTGCGAGCTTTCTTGTGCATCATCTTTAGAAGAGGCTTCCTTCTGAGCTGACAGCCATGCAGACTAATTTGATGCAGTGTGCGGTGTATGGTCTGAGCACTGACAGGCTGACCCCCCACCCCTTCAACCTCTTCAGCAATGCTAGCAGCACTCATACGTCTATTTTCCAAAGACAAATCTCAGTTTCAGGGCCTTGGCAATCTTTTTATAGCCTATGTCATCTTTATGTAGAGAAACAATTGTTTTTTTCAGATCCACAGACAGTTCTTTTCCATGAGGTGCCATGTTGAACTTCCAGTGACCAGTATGAGAGAGAGCGATAACACCAAATTTAACACACCTGCTCCCCATTTACAACGGAGACCTTGTAACACGAATGAGTCAAATGACACCGGAGAGGGAATGGGACCAATTTGGACATTTTCACTTATGCCGCGTACACGCGATCAGAAGTTTGGCCAGCAAAAGACAGATGAAAGCTTTTGGTCAGAAAATGCGACTGTGTGTATGCTCCATCTGACTTTTGCTGGCCGAATTCCCTCCAGTAAAAGATTGAGAGCAGGTTCTCAATTTTTCGGTCAGAAAAAGTTTAGATCGTAAATTCCGATCGCCTGTACCAATTCCAACACGCAAAATTCCTATGCATGCTCGGAAATAATTTGACGTATGCTCGGAAGCATTGAACTTAATTTTCTCGGCTCATCGTAGTGTTGTACGTCACCACGTTCTTGACGGTCTAAAGTTCAGCGAACTTTTGTGTGACCGTGTGCATGCAAGCCAAGCTTGCATTAGAGGTGTACTCACTTTTGTTGCCAGCAGTTTAGACATTAATTGCTGTGTGTTGAGTTGTTTTGAGGGGACAGCAAATTTACACTGTTATACAAGTTGTACACTCACTACTTTACATTGTAGCAAAGTGTCATTTCTTCAGTGTTGTCACATGAAAAGATATAATAAAATATTTACAAAACCGTGAGGGGTGGACTCACTTTTGTGAGATACTGTATAATATATATATATATATATATATATATATATATATATATATATATATATATATACTCTGCATTCAGTGTAGCGTATATATATATATATATATATATATATATATATATATATATATGTACACAGTTCATTCAGTGTACATTATATAATACACTTCAGGCTGTGTATTCATTTATATATTTATATATATATACAGTCTAGTATATACCATATATATATATATATATATATATATATATATATATATACTCTGCATTCAGTGTAGCCCATATATGCAGTGCATACGGTGGTGTACAGTTTCTAATACACTTCAGGTAATGTACACAGTATCTAATACAGTGTGTACAGTTTCTAATACAGTGCAGGCGGTTTACACAGTATATAATACAGTGTGTACAGTTTCTAATACACTTCAGGCGGTGTACATAGTATATAATATAGTATATAATATAGTGCAGCCGGTGTACCGTTTCTAATACAGTGCAGGCGGTGTACACAGTATATAATACAGTGTAGTGTGCTGTGAAAAGAAAAAATCCCCATCATGTCCAGAAGGCCACCAAGGAGAGGTAGATGCTGACAGGCCACTAAAAGAGTACAAGTAGGCTCTGTGTCTACAGTCAACAGTGGTAGTCGTGGACATGGTGCATCCTCTGCAGGTGGCTATGGGGCACGCTTGTCCTTTTTTTCTGCTGCTGGCCGTGTTATTGAGTCACAAAATACAGAAGAGTTAGTGGAGTGGATAATGAAGTCATCCTCATCCTCCTCATCCTCTGTCACCCAGGCTCATAGTAGTTTGCCTTCCAACGCAGCTGCCAAAGCGGCCTATTCCACCAGCTCCTTGTCCGCAGTTACTCCTTCCGTAGCCCCACTATCATTCACAGAGGAGTCCCCAGAATTATTCGACCACAGTGTCGGTTACATGCTGCTGGAGAATGCGCAGCAATTTGAAGGTTCCGATGTTGGTTCACAGGTGGAGGAAGGGAGTAACGTGAGCCTAGAGAAAGGGGGTGACACAGAAGGACAAGAAACTGGCAATCGTGTTCCCCAAGCTGCAGCATACTGCCAAGTTTGCTCCAGTGACGAGGAAGAAAAGGATGATGAGGCCACTGAATGTGCTTGGGTGCCTGAGAGAAGAGAGGAGGAAAGTGAGGCGGAGGAGGAACAACTCCAAAGAGGCAGGATGTCCTCTAGGGGTCAGCTTAAGGGAAACCACCCTATTGCATCACACCACAGAGCTCCGCAGGTGCAGGGTGCTGCTGACTCCCCGCTGACTTTTAAAAGTTCATTGGTGTGGGCCTTTTTTGACATGTGTGCAGCAGATTGCACCGTTGCTGTTTGAAACCTATGTCTGAAGTGGATCGAGCGTGGCCAGAACAGCAGCCGCTTGGGCACTACATGCTTGACCAGACAAATGATGACCTGTCATGCAGTCCGTTGGCAGAAGCATCTAAAAGACCCACATCATAGAAAAAGGCAGACTTCTCCTAGCTCCTCATTTGGGATCTCAAACCCTACTATACCTCCAGTCCTCTCAAAAACCTGCACTGAGAGGAATGAAGATATAGCAATAGGTGTCACAAGTACTTGCAGCCAATCTGCTAGCAGCACACCACCAGTTGATTTCAGCAGGAAAATTTCCCTACCCCAGATGCTGAACCATAAAAATTAATTTTGGCCCAGCCATCCACATGCTCAGCTTCTAAATGCTAGCTTGGCCAAATTGCTAGCACTTCAACTCATGCCTTTTCAGCTGGTAGACTGAGCCCCCTTTTGTGAATTTGTGGAATGTGCTGTACAACAGTGGCAGGTTCCAAAACGCCATTTCTTTTAAGGTAAGGCATGTACTGCCATGTGGAAGGCAATGTTTTGGCCTCATTAGAGGGGCGGTCAGCAGTAAGGTTCATATTACCGCTGACTCATGGTCCAGCAGGCATTGGCAGAGAGGTTGACTTTCCATCACGGTGCACTGGCTAACTCTGCTGGCACCTGGGGGAAGGATGCAGGACAGGGTTCAGTGTTGGAGCTTGTTTCGCCACCACGCCTCCAAAAAGCTAGTGGTGATTCTACCACAACATCTGTATGCTCCCCTCCCTCCTCTTCCTCTATGGCCTCTTCTGCAGAAGTGTCCTCTGAACCAGCAGTGCTCCCTAAATGCTCAAGGGGCTACGCAAGCAGTCAGACAAAAAGATGTCATGCAGTGCTTGAGTTGGTCTGCCTAGGGGACAGGAGCCACACTGGGGCAGAGATTCTGTCAGCTCTGCAGGGGCAGGCTCAGAGGTGGTTGACGCCATGCCAGCTTCAGCCAGGATTGGTTGTATGCGACAATGGCACCAACCTTCTCTCCACTCTCTGACAGGGACACTTGACCCATGTTCCATGTTTGGCACACGTCCTGAATTTGGTGGTGCAGCGTTTCTTGACCAGATACCCAGGCTTAAGAGATCTCCCGAGGCAGGCCAGAAGATTTTTTACCTTAATGAGAAACCTTTAAGGTGAAAAACTGTGAGGGTGTACAACCCCTTTAATTTCTGAACATATTTGTTTTGGTTTCTTTGTATGTGTGGGTTGTTACTTACTGATATGTGGTGAAAATTTCATGTCAATAGTAACAAATATATTTACCTAGAAAAATGGTGATGTGTTCAATACTTATTTTACCTGCTATATACAGTGGGGGAATTAATAATTTGATCCCCTGCAGATTTTGTAAGATCGCCCACTTACAAAGAAATTAAGGATTTATAATTTTTATCATAGGTATATTTTAACCACTTCAGCCCTGGAAGATTTTACCCCCTTCCTTACCAGAGCACTTTTTGCGATTCGGCACTGCGTTGTTTTAACTGACAATTGCGCGGTCATGCAACGTGGCACCCAAACAAAATTGACGTCCTTTTTTTCCCCATAAATAGAGCTTTCTTTTGGGGGCATTTGATCACCTCTGCGGTTTTTATTTTTTGCGCTATAAGCAAAAGAAGAGCGACAATATTGAAAAAAACACAATATTTTTTTACTTTTTGCTATAATAAATATCCCATTTAAAAAAAAATATATATTTTTTTTTCCTCAGTTTAGACAGATACGTATTCTTCTACATATTTTTGGTGAAAAAAATCGCAATAAGCGTATATTGATTGGTTTGCGCAAAAGTTATAGCGTCTACAAAATAGGGGATAGATTTATGGCATTTTTATGACAAAAATACTGATTATGACCCTACGAACACCATCCATGATGCTTTGGGTCTGTTTCTCTGCCAAAGGTACTTTGTTGCATTGAGGGGCCAATGGATGGGGGTCATGTATTGTAAAATCTTGTATGAGAACCTTCTTCTTCCCTCAGCCAGAACACTGAAGATGGGTCGTGGATAGGTCTTCCAGCATGACAATGACCCAAAACATACCGCCAAGGCAACAAAGCAGTGGCATAAGAAGAAGCACATTAAGGTCTTGGAGTGGCCTAGTCAGTCTCCAGACCTTAATCTTATAGAAAATTTATGGAGGGAGCTCAAACTTCATGTTGCCAAGAGACAGCCAGGAAACCTTAAGGATTTAGAGAAAATCTGTTAAGAAAAGCGGACCAAAATCCCTCCTGAGATGGAAGTGTGCAAACCTGGTAACTACAAGAAACGTCTTACTTACTTACTTACTGTGCTTGCCAAAAAGGGTTTCTCCACCAAGTACTAAGTCATGTTTTGCTTGGGGATCAAATACTTATTTTACTCACTGAACTGCACCTTTATTTATAGCATGTGTTTTTTCTGGATTTTTGGTTGATATTCTGCCTCTATCATTTAAAATACACCTATGATAAAAATGATAGATCTTTCATTTCTTTGTGAGTGGGCAAACTTACAAGATCTGCATATACTCTATCTGTATATATATATATATATATATATATATATATATATATATATATATATACATAAACTTTGCTTTTGAAATCTGCTTAAAGGAGAAGTCCAGCCTGAGCTTTTTATGCTGGGCTTCGCCTATGGGTCACAGGAGTGCAATTCGTTTTGCACTCCCGTGAACCATTTTCAGCGGAGAGCGGTCTGAAGTCCGCTCTCTGCTGACGTCACTGGAATTAGTCCAGGCAGAGCATCATCCCGACTTAGGATATCTGGATCCACCAGCTGCCTGATGCGCTCCAGTAAGTGTGGAGGAGCAGAACAAGAGCGCTGCTGATTGACAGTCAGCAGCTCTCTGGGAGGTGAGCGAACCGAGCCATCGGCGGTGTTTGGTGCCTCGGTTCTCAGGGAAGAGGCAACAGGGGACAGATGTAGCATCGGTCTGATGTTGCATCCACCTAGGTAAGTATGAATCTACAACAAAAAAAAAAACATACTTCTCTTTTAATTTGCAATTTTGTACATATGCAGTTTATTATACCTATACATAAAAAAAGAATTAGAATTAATTATAGAAGCAATTAGAATGAGAATTGTTTACTTTATTAGTATCATTATAATCATTATATCGTTTATTTTTAGAATGTATTGTTTGCCTGTTGTAAACTACATTGAAATGATATGGTATTCATTTCTGAGTGGATTAAAACTGATGATTATTTATTCATTTGAACTGGATGGTTAATTTAATTTAGTATAAAATGTAAAAGCAATACATAATTTATAAATGCTGATTAGCATAAACCATACATAGATTTACAGACAGTTTTTATTTGCAGATGCGCACATTCAGGAATTAATTATTAGGAAGCAACAACAAAATGTCACTAAACAACAGCTGGAGGGCCGCCAGTTTGAGACCCCTGATAAGGTGAGGAGAATCCTCTCCTAGGCCCTTTCACATGTCAGTGTGGTACATACAGTCAGTTGAGGTTTTTTTTTTACCACCTGTAAAAACCTGGCACTGGCTTCCAGACACCCCATTCACCTTGTCGCAGCCATAAAGCATGTTGAGTTTATCAGGGAATCCTGCCTGCTAACGTGCCCTAAGTGAATTATGAGGTGAAGTGAATGTGGCTGTGCTGCAACCACAATGAAACTCCATCATATGGATGTGGTTCAGCACAGTGATGAGGGACTCTATGATATAATGTATTCTCTATAATATAAAACAAGTAAAAATCTAATAGGGGAAGTGGGATACTTCTTATAGGCCACAGCAGGCGAGCAGAAACAGGTAACCAAATGCAGAAATCATGATAGAAAC